>SRQM01000011.1:0-175447 GCA_018360465.1 Claviceps humidiphila | reverse complement strand
GCTCACACGGCCTGCATTCCCATTCATCACCCTCGTGTAGAATTTTCGTCTCCGAGATCCGAACCCCAGACCCAGTCCATCAGCACGGTTTCCCCCTACTTATGACTGGATGTCCTCTGAGTGGCGAGCATACTGAGCGAAGAACCGACTGCCGTGCAACATGACTGGATGTCCTCTGAGTGCCGAGCATGTCGAGAGCAGCTAGACACCATGACTTGACGTCCTCTGAGTGGCGAGTATACTTGTTGTGTTTAGCAAGCGCCGAGCACCAAGACATCATCAGGTCATCTGAGTGGTGAGTATCCGATTTCGAAGGAGACCGTAGACGGGCACCAAAACATCAAGTTCTCCGAGTGGCGAGTACACTTATTGCTTTGAGAGAGTCCTCTAGGTGAAGAGTACACTTATTGTTCAGAGAAGCTGATGGAATCGAAACTCACCACGACTTCGACTGGACTCTGGAGTCCTCTGAGTGACGAGTACACGAATTGTTCTACGAAGGTTGAAAAAGTTGAATCGGAGTCACCCGAGTGACGAAGACGCTCAAATCCAACTGCCTGGAGGCGTACAGGAGACCTTTGAATCAGATTGATAGCGTGTGAACACGCACCGGGACCTTCAAAGCTGTGACTACTAAAACGCGATGGTAAAGCACCATGACTTGACGTCCTCTGAGTGACGAGTATACCTATTGTTTCGAGAGACACGCATTCGTGGCCAAGCTTTTGCGATCTTTGTGGTCCTGAAGTTGATGAAGTTGAAACTCACCATGGCGTGAAATAGAGCCCTCTGAATGGCGAGTATGCTATACTGATTGTTTTGAGAAAAGCACCAAGACATCAAGTTCGCTGAGTGGCGAGTACATCAATTGTTCTACGATGATTGAAGAAGTTGAATCGGAGTCACCTGAGTGACGAGGACACTCAAATCCATTATCCGATAGCCTGGGGACGTATCGGAGGCCTTTGATAGCGTGTGGACATGCACCGAAATCTCCAAAGATGGAATTACTACAACGCGATGATATTGGACGGACATACCGAAGCAAGCGACCTACGACGACGATGGTATTGTGATCTAGAATCGAGGACAATCACAGGTAGAAGGATCAGGCCCTATAAATGATGAACGCCAAGACATCGACTTATTGTTTTGAGAAGTTTGATGAAGTTGAAAATTCACCATGCCTTGGAATAGTGTCCTTGGAGTGACTAGGACACTTATTGGTTTCAAATTTATTATTGAGTGTACACACACCCCGGGATCTTTGAAAGAGCTACTACGACGCGATGGTATTGAACGGAGACATCGAAGGAAGCGACCTTCGACGACGATATTCGTGATCGAGATTTAAGGACGATGACAGGCAGAAGGATCAGGCCCTCTGAGTGATAAAGTAAGACGCGAAGGCACCAGGGTTTCTGAGTGAAGGGTTTCTGAGTGATAAACCAAGACATCGGTGCTCTGAGCGATGGGTACACTTATTGTTTTGAGAAGGTGGATGAAGTTGAAATGACCATGACTTGGAACGGAGTCATCTGAGTGACGACACTCAACTCCAACAACGTGTGGACGCACCGGAGACTCACTATGGCGTGTGGACACGCACCGGCATCTTCAGAGCGGGAAAAACTACGGCGCGACGGAATGGAACTGACATATGGAAGGGAAGCGACCTACGACGATAACCGTGATCGAGGACGATCACAGGCAGGAGGGAGAATTATGTCAGGGACATCGGTACAAGCAGAGGGTCACTGCTAGGTTGAGCGGAGACTGAAGGTGGAGACCGAAGAAGGCCTCAGGCACAAACGCGCTGCGAGCGAAGGTCCATAACACGATGGCCTCGCACATGTATGGTAGAGGCCAGAGATCAAAACATTCAAGCATATGACCCCTACCTTTGACATCTTGCCCTCAGCCCTCACTCTGTTGTGAACTCCCAAGCCTTGACAGTGATCCTCACGAGTCTGAAGTCACACATCAAGGCAACCGCGAGCACGCGCCAGGAGCCGCCCACCAGACAGACCGTGATCCGTAAGGAGACGTCTAATTGGGGCAATCGCCGGAGTAGGGACCGTCCTGGCAATAATATTTGCCGTTATCGCATGCCCAGCAGCCAGCCTTGCCGACGCATTCGCACTGATGAGGGTGGCATTCGACGCCGCGGGACCAGCATCCGTTGCACTTGCATTGGCGTTGCAAGTTCTGCAGAGCTTCCATACTCTAGATGGAAGAGTTAGCGGTGCTAATGCCAAAACGGTTTGCATACAAGACAGAAACCTCAGAATAATACTAGGAAGAAAAAAATGGAAAAGAGAGAAGAGAGGTGTTAAAAGGGAAGAAGAAGAACAATGCCAAAGTCATACCGTGTCCATATCCTTGGTCAGCCTCACATCGCCGCCTCGGTAGGTATGCTTTCCGTCGAAGATAACAACTTCTTCCGGCTCGGGCATAGCAGCGGCCCCAATGGACAGAAGAGAGACGAGAAAGATGGTAGTTTTCATGTTGAATAAGGAGAAAATAGTCAAGATGAGATAGTTTCTTAAAGTTATGCGTCAAAGTTCGCGTTGTTTTGGATTCAGAAGGTTGCTTGATTTTTTTATTTTACATCAAATGTGCGCCATGATGCAGCTTTAAATACTTTTTCTTCTTCCTGTGAGGCTGTGATCTGTCTGGTCCCTTGTTAACTTGCTTTCTATCATAATATCATTCACGATCCTTCAGGCTTTTCGTGAGACCGGCGGGCGGCGGCCCGTGGCCACTGCCCAGTGCCGACTGGCGGGCCAATTCAGAAGTTTTGAAAAGGCATTAAGCCTTAAGGTAATCACACACTCTCTTGAGATAACTGAGACTTGCCGTGTATGTGGATCATGAAGCGTAAACGAAAATAACATTACTAAGTAGCACTTGGACAGGGATTCAGATCAGTCCCGAGTCCGAATGGTTTGTTTTGGCAACTTCCTGAGCGATGTAGATATAATCGTGGGGATTTGTGGCATGTAATAATATGATAGCACACCGTTGCGTGTATTAACGTTCTTCAGCCCACGGCACTTGTCAGCTTCTAAGTTCTGCGCGGTCCAGCGGAATGCGGCTCTACGCCGTCACGGTTCACCTGTGCGGACGGCAGGCCGCAGGATTAAAAGCCGGGTTTAGAGTTAGCCTTTAGAAAGCTACTGGAGTCCTCAGTCTGGTAAGTACTAAGAGTCACAATGAGGTCTGACCGGAGGAGACACGGATAACGGGTGTATGGAAATACCCTGAGTATTACCCTCCACTGTCCAGCGATTTGGCCAGATTTAGCCAACTGCCTCAGCGGTTAACCCGATTAAGACAAAGAAGTTTCTCATTTGACACTAATAAATTTATGATATGAGTAAGTGTATTTCTCTTCATGCTTGGAACATGCAAGGTCGTGGTTCCGCTTATATTATCGTATGTGCGAAGCACTGAAGGTACCTCTTCTTTCAATTTGGGATTCCGGAGTCTGTTCGGCGGAGTCTGTTGCGCGGAGCCGCATTATGCATTCTGAACTGCTGAAGAACATGCGCGGCGGTCGCAATCCCGATTCCAGTCTCTCTCGGGGCCCGGAGGTGACGGGTCGTCAGCGCTCAGTAGAGGTATGCAAAAATCTGCTCGATGAAGCCGTGCATTCAGTATTCAGTCGGACAACTCCAGAAGTTCACAGGCTTCGGCTCGTCAACGGTCAGATACCGTTCGGCGTTCGCTTTCGGGTACGTTTACGTTATTCGAGCAGGCAACGTCAAGACTGGGCTTGTGATGTGCGGCAAGACATGCCTCTTCGGCTTCCTCAATCGTGAGAATCATGAACTGTGACTTGCCCGGAAAAAACTCGTCAAACATACAATTTAACAACAATAAAGTGTCAAATTAAAAGTGATGACCAATATGTCAGGGTAAGGATCCAATGCCCATAAACTGTACCGTGCTTTCGGCGACAGGCACAACCAAAACCTAGATAGATCATAGTGCGTGGCAACGGACTTTCAATCAGGTATGCAGTTCCATGTATGTATTGAGATTCGGAGAAGAACTTAGAACTAAGAAGTGCCTTGATTAGGAGGTAGGTAGGTAATGTACCTCTCCATCTGGTGTGGGTACTCACGAGTCACGACGTCCATTTCGGATGGATCGCTGATGAGGGCCGAGGGCAGTTGCGAGTTGGCCGAACCGCTGAGCGGGGTAGCCGTACTACGGACTCACGGAGGCACTCGAGTCTCGACAATCGGGGCCAACTGTCAATGTTTCGAGACGCAACACACAACACGCAAGGTACATACATATGTACGTCCGTGCAACAAGGCCCAAGGGCAGCGGATCGCTATCTACGGACAGTACGGACTCGAATAACAGGTACCTACTAAATTATACCTACTCCATCATTTTCCATATCAATAGCCTAGGTACATGCGGCTCGGCTATATGTGCGTCTGATACATCCTAGCATTTACAGAGTGTAGCGCCTTGGTCAGGATCTCTGGAGGCTTCTGCCATCTGGTTTCTTTCTGAGTCTTTGAGAAAAAAAGGCCTTTGGCCGAGTGATCTCTTGTTCGAGTCTCGAGGTTGAGATAATGGAAATATCACGTGTTCTTTGCTCCAACTCTTGGAGTTTGGGTTTATGGGTTACACAAGCTGATCAGACACTTCTCTTCTTTGTTCCACGAACTCTAGCCAGTGCCAAGTAGCGCTTAGCCTCCTTGGTGTGTGAACTCCGAAATTTCACTGTTCTCTTCTTTCGGCAGCTTAAGGTTCACCGTTCACGGGCCAATTGTGCCTACAGATGTGATAGAGGGCTCTTGGTTAAACCATACATACATGTCTACTTCACCTGGCACGTAATACCGTTACCAGGTATCAACTCTCGGACACTCGGCTAGCACCTGCATTGTCCGACTTCGCATGAATAACATTGAACAATAATTTCTGCCCGCCATATTGACCGGACCTGGGGGCCCTGGGGCTGCAGGATCGCCCACTGCCCAGTCCTCCTGTAAATTTATAGTTTGCCATTGACAGTGGCGTCGCTTCTCGGATCTCCAGGACACGCAAATGGAGCACATTCTACGGGATGCCGTCACGCCGACAAGTCAGTATCCAAGCCAAGAGCGAATCGATTGTCGGTTTCACATAGGTTTTGGTGAAGGTCTCAGGAGAAGCCTGAAGGAAGATCAAAGAGAACGGTCTCAGTCTTCAGAAAAAGTCCTGGGAGTCGAGACTCAAAACTGGACTCAGTCATTCGATACTAGGTATGAGATTACTTTGAGTTCTTGTTTGGGCAAGTCTTCCCTCTTATAGACATATTCCCTGGGCCCTCACGGTTACAACTTATCATTCATGCTCTCCACGGAGTCCGGACTCGAGTTTCGGGCGGAGCACTGCGCAGAGGCCCCAAGAGACAACAGAGTTGCCGCATGCAACGAGTATACACTGTACAGATCTATTGTTGATGAAAATAGAAAAGTGAACAGATTTTAAATTTATGCCATCATCTAGTAAAATCTGAGATTTTAGGTGACTGCTCTCGTCAAGAGTCGAGACTCGGGAGCACGTGACAGTGCACGGAGAGCTTGCGAGCAAAGCTGCGCAATGCGGCACGCCCATGTTTGACAGAACAGCATGCCCAAAAAGGCTCCAATTCGCGTTCAAATATCGTGACAAGTCTCTTGCATGTTACGTAGTTTCGCCTCGTTCTACACGGTACACCGTTCACCGCGTGTTTCGCCGTCTTCGACTCTTAGGTGGTGATGGACTCCGTCGGGTGATATATAAAGTGATAAGTATTTGAATCAAGCAATACGATTCTATAAAATCTACTCAATTGCGCATTTTTGGCTTTTAAATGGCCAGGTTGCGCGCAAGTAAAATAAATACGGGTGGTGATCCAAAACGGTGGCGTTTTATTTCATTTTTTCAGAGGGGATGTACACCGTAAGAATCGAGATGACTAGAACGTTAAGGCAGGCATTGTCTCAGATGGCGCTACAAATACATCGCATGTACTGTTTACGTTGCGTTGGTCAGCTTATCGTGAACCGTGAGATGAAGTCTTGGCTTACAGGAAACTCCACATTAAGAATTATTTATCACCTGCCAACATCCCACCAGACTTGGCTAATAATGGCTCAACTTGTTTTCCCCATGACTTTCTTATCATGTCTGCAGCACAAGTAAACGAGCAAAGCCCACCTCATTCTGAGGACGACTTGATTCCTGCGGACGACTTTTCCGTACACAATTAGCCCGCTGCCCCAAACCGTTTCACGTTGTACGGAAACTAATGAGACTGCCAACGATAAGGCTGACGATCTAAATGATGCGAATTCCGTTTTCTCTGAAGAGTTTGTGCCCAGCAGAATCCACGTCTTATTCCTAAGTTGAAATCCTAACCCTCTGACTATCTGTCGCAGACAAAGTTCCACCGCCTCCGTTAAATCCAGTATCCTCGAATACCGTCGAATACATGGCCGCACCTACCATAGTGATAAGTTTACGACCAATTATTTCCTTCCTAACGACGACCAGCAGCTCGAATCGGTCGGATTGAGGTATCGGTGACAAACAAACCCTTCAGGCTTCAGCGACATCGCAGGCTAATCTGATCGCAAGCCACCACTCCTTGACGATCCTTTTCGACGACCAGTTGTTCCTAGCACCGCTTGAGAAAGATAAGATCCATGTACGAGTCTGTTCAGTGTTAGGTGCTTTGAGAGGCAATGAAGTTTTCTTTTTTTCCCATCACTGTTCACTAATTAGGCGGAAACTCCTAGCGCGTGCTTGACGTCGGTACGGGAACCGGTGAGTAGTAAGCCATATTCCAAGTTCTACCATGCCGTACCGTCTCTGACACGTCCATAAATTAGGCATCTGGGCAATGTATGGCACAAATAATCCACATTCCACAAGTTCTCCTGCTGAAGAATGTCAATCAGTGAATTTGCGGACCAAAATCCAAATGCTTCGGTCATTGGTACAGATCTATCCCCGTGCCAACCTCAGTGGGTTACTCCAAATCTCCGATTCGAGATAGACGATGCCGGACTCGACTGGACTTGGGACGCCGACCATTTCGACTTCATTCACATGCGTTATCTTTTGGGTGGTATCGAAAACTGGACAGGCCTTTTGAAGGAAGCCTACAAATGCTGCGCACCGGGTGGATGGGTAGAGTCTGTTGAGTTGGATTGTGAGTATCGCAGCGACGACGGAACAACCGAGCTGGAACCAGTTCTTGCCTCTGCGGGAGACCTGTTTAGGAATGCCGGTGAAGTCTTGAATCGTCCATTCTTCTTGCAAGACATTCAGCGACAAGCGTTTGACGACGCCGGCTTCGTCGACAAAAAAGTGATTCGATACAAGGTATGTTGCCGCCATTTATTACTTTCAGAAAGTTCAGAAAGAGAATAACTCGTTACTAGATTCCTATTGGTCCCTGGCCAAAGGATCCCAGACTTGCTGAAGTAGGGCGTTTTCTTGCAGCGGCTCTGGACAACGACCTTCAAGGTAGGGAAGACAGCCTTCTTTTCTGTTACTTGGCGATACTTGGTTGAACGGACAACAACTTACAAGTCTTACCTCTGATCGTTAGGTTACACTCAGATGCTTTGGCAAAGCCTCCAAAAGCCTGCAGACGAATACCATGTATGGCTTGCGACTTTGCGGAAGGCGATTCGCAATCCCAACGTTCACAGCTATATGATTGTGCATGCTATGTACGGTCGCAAGCCAGAGTGAATCGTGATCGGGGATGTTCCAAGTCGAACTAGTCGATATTCGGCAATTGCTGAAGGGAATCATTGTTTACCGTAACGCCCATATCCTCTTATTCAAACGCATCGTTCAATTCCACCACTTTGTCTGTCGAGTGCTTGTCGTGAAGCGGGCGATTATGTGCACTCAGATACTGTACTGTCAAGTTAGAGACCTGACGCTAGCACTGGTACGGTGATTGGCTTGCGAGACTTCAACGGGCAACACAACTGGGCTACACATAAATTTGAGACTACAAGAGCTCTGCGATTCGAGATAGACAATCATCAATGATCGCAGCCTGAAAGTATATGTGTAGCCATTGTCTCAGGTGGCGCCGCTAATGAATTGCGGTGCACATACATGTAAAACATAGGTGCCTACTGGTAACTGCTCGCCTGAAGCTTCAAAGGCCAAGCCTTCCTCAGCTTATAGTGAGATGACGTCTTGGCCTCCCGGAAACTCCACAAATCATACTTATTTATTACCTGCCGAGGTCCCGCCCGATCTGGGCATAGCTCGCTCGCTTTTCACCCGTGTGACGTGTCTTTCTTGTATCATGTCTACAGCACGAGTAAATGAGCGGAGTCTACCTTATACCGAAGGCGACCTGATTCCTGCGAGAGACGTTCCCGTAAGCCTGAGCCCTGGCTAGCTTCAGGGTGACACGGAGACTGATGCAAAAACTAGACTGACGATAGAAATGATGTGGATTCCGTTTTCTCCGAAGAGTTTGTGCCTCTCACAATTCGCATTTCGTTCCAATATTCTGACAAGCTGTCGCAGTCAAAGTTCCACGGCCTCCATTGCATCAAGTATTCTCGAGTACCGTCGAAGTCATGGCCGCACCTATCATAGTGAAAAGTTCGCGACCAACTATTTCATTCCCAACGACGACCAGCAGCTCGAATCGGTGGAATTAAGGTACTGTTTTGTTTATCATTGATGTAGCGCATTTGCCGTTGCGGTGGAGCAGTATACTAACGCGAAAGAAAGCCATCATTACATGAAGATCCTTCTTGATGACCAGCTGTTCCTGGCACCACTTGAGAAAGATAAAATTCACGTACGAGTCTGCTCAGCTGGGCACTATCAGAAGCACTGAAGACTCTTTTCTTGAATATTAAAATTTTACTAATTGAGCGACTCGTATTAGCGGGTGATTGATGTCGGTACTGGATCCGGTGAGCATGTAGCACTCGATTCGAGACTTGATCACAAGTATGAATTCGCTGTCGCTGACTAGTCCATCAGGCATCTGGGCAATGTGAGGTTCCGTGACACCTAATCGCACAGATGCACGTGCTGAAAAATGTTGAACAGTGAATTTGCCGACCGGTTTCCAAATACTTCAGTCATTGGTACAGATTTATCCCCGTGCCAACCGCAGTGGGTTCCGCCAAACCTCCGATTCGAAATAGATGACGCCGGACTCGAGTGGACTTGGAACGCAAATTATTTTGACTTCATCCATATCCGCTATATCATGGGTGGTATTCGAGATTGGACCGCTCTCTTAAAAGACGCCTACAGGTGCTGTGCGCCAGGAGGATGGGTACAGTCTGTTGAGATGGATGTGAACTATCGCAGCGACGACGGGACTACCGACCTGGAACCCGTTTTAGCCTCGTTTGGAGACCTATTTCGAGAGGCTGGCGAAATCTTGAATCGTCCCTTCTTCGTAAATGACCTACAGCGACAAGCATTTGATGAGGCTGGATTCGTCGAGAAAAAAGTGGTTCGATACAAGGTTGGTGCTATCATCCATCGCCTTTGAAAGATCACATGGGAATAACTTGCCACTAGATTCCCGTTGGTCTCTGGCCAAAGGATCCTAAACTCGCTGAAGTCGGGCGTTTTCTTAAAGCGGCTCTAGAGAACGACCTTCAAGGTAGGACATCCTCTACCCTTCTCTCATACAACTTCTTCATGAAAGCATGAACGATTCTCACCTCTAGGCTCTGATTATCAGGCTACACCCAGATGCTTTGGCAGACTCTCCAGAAACCAGCAGATGAGTACCACGTGTGGCTTGCGACTTTGCGTAAGGCGATTAGTAACCCCAGGGTTCACAGCTACATGCTCGGCCAGATTGTGTACGCACGCAAGCCAGAGTGATCCGGCTATCACCATTGATAGCTGGCGGTTGTTGAAGGGGTTTGTTATCCATTGTAACACTCAAAATGTCCTCTAAATGCTGCGCTTAAATCCCTCAACTTTTATTATGGGGTTTATTACATGTATGGGCTCTTTGTAAGGCACTTACATACCTGATCTGAAAGGGCCATCACACGGCTACGCAGGCAGAACTTGCAATACGTGGTAACCAGTGGCAGCCGCTTATATTGCCTGGTTCCAATTGGCGCCAATCGCGATGGACGTCGTACCACATTTTTCTTGGCGGCAGGTGGTCACTGGTTGAAACTGCGCGAGTTGAGGTTTCTGTATCCGAAAATTCTGCGGCATGGCAAAGACCTTATCTGAAAAAAAAAACGTCGATCACGTTCCCATTCAACCATTGCTGTTCGAGATGGGAACGCAAAGTGCTGCAGAGGCGCCAAGAGTCGTTGAACTCAGAACAGTCTTTGCTACCCTGACCCCTTCGGCCTTCGTGTCAGTCCTGCACAGTGCAGTCTGAGAAGTTGGAGCATTCATGAGCTTAGCGGGGTATTTTTTTTCTTCATTGGGTCCTCTTCTGGTGGAGCAGCCCGGGGCCAGGGCCCAGGACTTCAATCTTGGCCCGTTGGGCGATTGACTCTTGAGTTACAGTATGCTCTTGAGTGGGCGCATGATGCATCACTTTACAGAATATGCAAGATAAGCGATGACCACAGCGTAAAGTATCCAACAATTGTCTCAGATGGCAAGCAACACCGCTCGTCTCAAGCTTGGGAGGTCAAAGCTCCCTCAGCTTACCTATTTATTACCTGCCGAGGTGCCACTCGACCTCGTTATGGCTCGCTTGATTAAGCCATGACTTTCTTGTATCATGTCTACAGCGCAAGCAAACGAGCTGAGTCAACCGTATCATGGGCAGGACCTGATTCCTGCGGAGGGCGTTGTCGTAAGCTTGTAGCCGCGTCAAGTTGAACCAGACATGGAGACAGTAGACTAATACAAAATTAGGCTGACGAACGAAATGACGTGGATTCTGTTTTCTCTGCAGAGTGTGTGCGCGTTCACCTTTTACATGTTCATTCCAATCTTCTGACCAGCTGTCGCAGTCGAAGTTCTACCACCTCCGTTGCATCCAGCATCCTCGAATACCGTCGGATCCATGGCCGCACCTATCATAGTGATAAGTTCGCGACCAATTATTTCATTCCCAATGATGACCAGCAACTTGAATCGGTGGAGTTGAAGTACTGCACACATAGGAGCCCTATTTTCGGCGATATCGCGATTCGTACGACGCAGGCTAACCTGATCACAAGCCACCACTCCTTGACGATTCTTTTTGACGACCAGTTGTTCCTGGCACCGCTTGACAAAGATAAGGTCCATGTACGCGTTTGCTAAGCTATTTCAGATGCACTCGGAGTTTCTTCCCCAATCACTAATCTGCTGGATGTTACTAGCGTGTGCTTGATGTCGGTACGGGAAGCGGTAAGTCAAAATCCAGAGACCAGAGTATATCCCTACACAACACCGTCGCTGACCTTTATTAGGCATCTGGGCAATGTACGGCACAAAAATTTCGAGTCCTACGTGTTCTCATGCTGACACATGTTGAACAGTGAATTTGCCGACCAATTTCCAAACGCTTCAGTCATTGGTACAGATCTATCCCCGTGCCAACCGCAGTGGGTTCCGCCAAACGTCGGCTTCGAGATAGACGACGCCACGCTCGAGTGGACTTGGGATGCCGACTATTTTGACTTTGTCCACATCCGTTTACTCGTGGGTGGTATTGAAGACTGGAGAGGTCTTCTAAAAGAAGCATACAGATGCTGTGCGCCAGGAGGCTGGGTAGAATCTGTTGAGATGGATGTGGAGTATCGCAGCGACGACGGGACCACCGACCTGGAACCAGTTCTTGCCTCTGTAGGAGAGCTCTTTCGGGAGTCCGGCAAAGTTTTGAAACGTCCTTTCTTTTTGCAGGAGATTCAGCGACAAGCGTTTGACGACGCCGGCTTCGTTGACAAGAAGGTGGTTCGATACAAGGTATGATCTGGCGCCGCCGCCCGATTCTTTTGTACGTCATGACAGAGAATGACTCGTTATTAGATTCCGGTTGGTCCCTGGCCAAAGGATCCCAAACTCGCCGAAGTCGGACGCTTTCTCTCAGCGGCTTTGGAGAACGACGCGCAAGGTAAGAACATCATCCCACTATCGTGTGACTGGTAATTGGGAAATGGAAACTACTTTTTTGGTCTCGTAGCAACTTACAAGTCTTATCTCTGGTCATTAGGTTACACTCAGATGCTTTGGGAAAGCCTCCGAAAACCGGCAGACGAGTATCACGTGTGGCTCGCGAATGTGCGGAAGGCGATCCGTAATCCCAAGGTTCATAGCTACATGATTGTGCATGCCATGTACGGACGCAAGCCCGAGCAATCCGGCTAAGGGCTCTCGAATATCGATATTGGAGGCAATGGTTGAAGGATCTTGCTTTCGTTCGTTCGTAACGTCCCAGATCAATCATGGAAACGTATCTCTCAGCCCCTGTTACGTGAGTACCTTGTTTGTTACTTGTTGTAACTTGTCAACCCTTCGTAACCAACATCTAGAGAGCCGACGCTAGTATCATCAGTAATAAGACTCAAGAGTTTGAACTTTGCCTTACACAAGGATGATGGGCAAGTACATGTACCTACACTGTTGCCTCTTATGTACATAGTAACAAGGAACACATGACGAATCGTACTCCGTAGATCGGCCACAATTACCACATTTACCAAGCTGCTGCCATTTCGCAGTTTCACTTTTCAGACGCTGCCGCCTCAAAAAGCCACATCATTCGCCGTCCATTCACTCACTCATCGTCGTCGTCGTCGTCGCATTACCCATATGCCATCTTTTTTCTCTGCCAACAATTCACAAAGCGCACAGCCAGCCACACCAACGCCTTTTTATTCTATTGCCCGCCTTTCGAAAAACTCGTGGTCAACGCATGGGCATCTGGACGATCGGGGCGCGCCACGCGGCGACTTGTGGCTTGCAGCAGACGAGCGGGATGCGGCGCGTGGGGAAAAGCAGAAAACCTCAAACAAAAGCAATTGTATGTACATATAAGTATGTATAAGTAAGAAACGTGGGCTAGTTTGGTTTAACGTTGGTCAATTGGTGGCGCATGGCTGAAGCGTAAGCAACAAGCAAGCCCGGTGTAACTTGTGCGTGTCATTTGCCACGTATGTATCAGTTTATCAAGTTATCATGCCGCCAAATTGCTTTGTTCTCCCGTGTATGATGGAGTACATAGTATCAGCAGTATCGCATAGCATTCATAGCATAGTGCACACAGTATTATTGCACAATCCCATGGGCCATACCTACAACTCCCACACACACAAAATGACAAATCCGTAATCAAACAACTCCGATCCATACATCGCAAGCCCGCCCGGGCCCCGGCCACAATCGCGTCCACACCATGTTCCGACATCTCCAGAGCTACCTCCTGCACACTCCGCCCTCGCGCAGCTCTGACTTCTTCGTATCTTGTCCTGCGTCGTCTGCTCGCACGAGTAGATCTCTGCCCGCGACGGGTCTGATATGTCGTTAAAAATCGAGGCGTGGTCCATCGCCGCCGCTGCCTTACCGACGGACTGACAACGACGTGGAGGAGACGTCAACGCAACACCCGCCACGACTTCTTCTTTTGCCCTTCCTTTTCTTCTGACTTATTTCACCATTTTTTGCTTCATATCACTCCCCTTCCGCTCAATCTATCAACATCCTCGCTCGTCGAGCCCGTCGCCTCGAGCTCGGCGGGCGCGGGATCCTCGTTGCCCTATCACAAAGCCATGTCATCCTCCTCCTCCTCCTCCTTGTATACGGATCCCCCTGAGCTCCGCGCCTTTCGTCTCGACAAACCCACGCTTCTCGTCTGCTGGTGGGCGACGTCGTTCTGCGCGCTTATGATTCTGCTGCGCATCGCCGGCCGCTTCATACGTACGGAGCGGCTCTTCCTCGAGGATAAGGTCGCAGCGGTGGCGCTCATCCCGCTCTGCGTGCGCATGGCATGCGTGCATCATGTGTTGAAATTCGGGACCAACAATGCCGACTTCTCGGCCGTACAGCTCACACCGGAGGAGCTGCGGCAAAAGACCGTCGCGAGCGGCTTGGTGCTGCTGAGCAGGTTCTGTTATGCTGCCACGTAGGTTGTTCTCGTTTTATGCCATCTTCCAAGAAAAAGCCTTCCTTTCATGTAACATCAACAACATGCTCCTCCGTGCATACAGACCTGCAGACGTACATACATGATACACATAAACTGGCATACATCGTACCTACCTGCGTACTCCATACAGACCGTCACCTACATACACATTGCATCGAGCGCAACTTCGTCTGCACATCCATCCTAACTATTTTAACTCGTTCACCCCGACTCTATCTAGTCTTTGGATCCTCAAGTTTTGTATTCTTGGATTTCTCAAGCGCTTAACTGATCTAACCTGGCAGCGATCTCATCACGCGGCCCTCATCGCCATTCGCTGGACATTGGTCATCACGTTTATCGGCGTCACCGTGAGCAACTTTGCAGAATGCCATCCCTTCAACCACTACTGGCAGGTCGTGCCGGATCCAGGCGGCCCGTGTCGGCAGGGCTACGTGCAACTCATCACCATGGCCTCGTGTAACATCCTCACGGACCTTTTGCTCGTCTTGTTCCCGATTCCCATCATTCTGCACAGCCACATGACGACGCGGCGGAAACTGCAGCTGGTCATACTCTTCTCACTGAGCTTAGCCGTGGTGGGCGTGACTATATTCCGACTGCCGCGAACCATACACATGCATGGACGGCAGCAGTATCGATCGCTTCTGGCCTCAGTTGAGCTTCTCTTCGCCACCGCGGCAGCCAACGCCCTGGTCCTGGGCTCCTTTGTGCGGGATCGCGGGGTGAAGAAGCAAAAGTTTCGGCGCGGCTCCGGCGCCGATTCCCTGGACCGGTGCAATAATCCGCGCCGACCGACTCTGCGCCGACACTGGGGCAGTGATGAGGATCTCGTCAGGGGCGTAGGTTTGGGCGTCGATGTCCACCTCCGCGAACGGCAGCGCCGAACTCCTGACCTGGAGGACTTGATGCCGGCGCCTCAGGCCGAGCCGTATCATCCTCCCCAACCGGAATCTGGGGCCAGGAAAAGAGGCTTGTCGTTTCTCGACGTTGGCGGCTTACTCGATGGGTCGGTAAAAGACAGTAGCCACAGCAGCAGTGACCGTCGACACATTAGTCGTGGGTTGTCGTCCTGGGACCCGTATTCTTCTGGCACCGCTCCGCCACCGTCAGTGCCTGCAGGCAATGGGGGAGTTCGACGTGGTTCGACCGCGTTGCTGCAGGATCTGGGCGGTCTCTTGGAACCTCGACAGTCGGATATATCACCGACGAGATGCGCCACCGAGTTACAGCCAATGTCTCAACCACGCGACCAACAGACGTCCTCATCTCGCAGTGGCCGGTTGCCCAAAATCAACGATTCTGGTGGTCAGCTGCAAAGACCGGTGGCATGTATTCCTAATCATCGATCGATTGACCGTGATTATAGCGTATAACGTGGCTCTTTTCGAAACCTACATCAACAAGTCCTTCATATCAAATCAAACAACGGGGCTCTTTAATATATCAAAATCCATATCGAATTACGTCCTCATTTGTTGCATAGATGGAGGCAAATAGTTGGCAATCCCTCGTCTCTTGGATCAACGATCTGACATGACCACTGGGGATGCTGACTGTCATGGACCAACGTCGCTGGAGTCGGCATCGTCGCAAAGAGTCAGAATCTTACCAAGCCATCGTTTCGCGTAATAATGAAGCAACTTCCCTTGTACGTGTACCTCAGCATAGTCATCGAAAAGTAGATAAAAAGAAGAAAAATACAAACAACGCCAGCTCCATCTGTGTTCATCCCAAATGCTGAAATAGTGGCCAACAAATCGCCCCGTACCGTAAGCTCTCGTCTGCATTCTGCCTCACATTCTGTATCATTCACCCTCCCCCTACTTCTTCTCCTTCCTCACACACACAATCTGTAGCTAGCATACCGTCCTGCTGTCTCGCTCACACGAATAATCTTGACGACCTGCCCCCTCTTCAATCCCAGGTATCGCGCCACCGGGTCCTTTTGCAAAATTCTCGGCAATTGGGTCTCCTTGAGGCGATATCTCTTCAACAGCGCCGTCTTCTCCTCTCTCGACAACAGAACGTGGCGCGGGACGAGTTCGTGACGCGTGATATTGACGAGCAAATCGTCTTCGAGGAAGCATTCAATCTTGGCGAGGTTCTCAACACTGGCGAGTGACTTGCGTGCTGCGGGGGAGAGGGACGCGTGTGTCACCATAATGCCTGTCTTGTAGTGGTTCGTGATGGTGTATTTGGCGAACTGGCGGATCTGGCCGACGCCGAAGGTTTTTTCGGTGAGAAACTCGACCCAGATGGGGCCGCAGTCAGGGACGGGATCTGGGTTGGATTCTGTGGCGGGAGGGGTATTTTTTCGTAGCATGGCGTCGCTGGGGCGAGCGGAGAATTGGAGTTTGGATCGTCTGCAGGATTAAGTGTTAGGGTGAATGGTCTGCCAAGGCATATCCGATTTCTTTCTTTCTTCTCTCCTCTCTTTCTTTCCTCCCTCGTTTCCCCTCAGTTTCGGATTATGGTTCCTTCTATTGGAAAACCCCCGTGTGGTGATGTCGAAGTGGGAACAACGTACATTATTGAGCCATCTGGGTTGCAGTATTCGTCTCGAAAGCGGTCCAGCGAAATGTTGACCTCTTCGTCAGCCAACTCGTAATCCTGTATGTAACATAGCTTTAGCTGGCTGACATCGTTTCGTGCGCCGCTGTTCGCAGTGTAGTCTCTGTCGATTCTATTCCCGAGCTCACACGTACCCTGTCCGCAACCATTTCGTGCACCGTTCGCCATGCCCGCCAGAGCCTCACCACCTCCTTTGATTTGGCGTCATTAGGCAAGTCATCCATGGCGGCGAGATGCGCGATTCGCAGTATAATCGCAAGTCAAGTGCGAAGTCGGTCTTGATGGTCGGGCAGTCGGCGCAAACGAGTGAAAGTAGTAAAATACCACGGCGATATTGAATCTACACTCAAACTTGAAGCAAGCCGGGAAAATGTTTGCCCCCTTTTTTTCTTGCCTTGCAAGTTCCTTAGTGGTCGTCCGGCCGCAGCATGAATGGCCGGATTAGTGTGAAAGTCATGTGATGCGGGTCCACACGGCCCGTCGATTCGATGTACAGTACATGTACTTATGTATGTACAACCTTAAGCACCTAACTTCTAACTTCTAAGCTAGCAAGTTGCCCAATTGAACGCCGCTGCACGTGGCTATTGGAATTCCCGTCTGCGGATTGTTTTGCCCGAGGCTTCACATGTGCGGGTTACGAGCTGTCCTTCGACGAAGAGACAGTTAGGCAACGGGAAATCGATATGTACAAAGAAACCAAATGAGCGGACTGTCCAACATGTACATGTACATACATATAGAGAACTTAGCAACCCGATGGTTGGCCAGCAGCTGACAACGGAACACGGAATCCTGTCGAACCCACCAGCGCTAGAGACCTGGAGCCCGGGGGCACCACGCTAAAGGGGCCGCCCAACCAGGCACGCCGCACGCTTCACTTTTTTTTTCCTTGGCTGCTCCCTTTATGTTATCCACCTCACCTTCTGCCCCCCTAATAACCTACCGAAACCTGTCCGCATACATACTTCCAGATTCGTCTTCGCCATCGACTTCGTTGCGAGGAGCTCTCCCTCGACCCAGCTTCACATCGGCCCCTTCACTCGGTATCTCTCTCGGTAGCTTCTTGTTTTTCCGGCAATCGCAATGGCTCAGACGGCCGCACCCGCCAAGGCCCCTGCGGCTGACGCCCAGAATGGTCGCCCGACTCGTCCTGATGAAAAGGCCTTCAACGAGGCCCTCGTCAAGGCTGAAAAGGCGCATAAGGCGTCCATGGATCAATTGGTACGTTTGGAGATGCGCTCAGTCGGGATTCTACTTTTTTCCCATTCTCTCCTTCATAAAAATCGAGTCCGGCGATGATGACACGTGTGGCACAAGCCTTGGCGTTGCTCTTCCAAAACTACCGCATGCTGTTTCATCAGTCGTTATGCAGCGGACATCTTGAATATGTTTATTCTGTTTAGTAGGCAAGGCAAGAAACTGGATTCGCACTGACCATACTTCGTTCACTGAGTAGAACGCCATCAAGGCCAAGATTGATGTTGCCCTGCCCAACAAGAACAAGGACCAACTTAGTCCTGCGCAAAAGAGACGCCAGGAACTCATCACTCAAGCCAAAGAGATCCGTCAGAAGCAGGCCGGTGGCAAGAACGCTCGTACCGGAAAGCTTGACCAGATCAAGCGTCTCGACGACCAGCTCCGCAGCCGTACCGCCGAGCAAAAGGCGGCCAGGGCCAAGGTCCCCTTTAAGAGTATCGAGGACCTTGATCGAGAAATCGCCCAGATCGAGAAGGAAGTCAACTCGGGTGCCATGAAGCTTGTTGACGAGAAGAAGGCCCTATCTGACATGTCGAATCTGCGCAAGGTTCGCAAAAACTTTGGCCAGTTCGATGATGCTCAGAAGCAGATTGACGATCTCCGAGCCAAAATCAAGGAGATTAAGGACACTATGGAGGACCCGGAGCAGAAGGCACTGTCGGAAGAGTACAACAAGATTCAGTCCGAATTAGATGCCATCAAAGCCGAGCAGGACGAGGCTTTCAAGGGTATCTCGAGCCTTCGTGACGAGCGCTCCAGGCTGCAGGCCGAGCAGCAGGAGAAGTACACAGCCATCCGCAAGCTCAAAGACGACTACTACAGCCAGAAGAAGGCTTTCCAGGCTTATGAGCGCGAAGCCCGAGAAAAGGCTCAGGCGCGCCGCCAAGCCGAGCAAGAGGCCTATGTTCAGGAGAAGAAGAGGGCTGAGGCGGAGAAGAAGCTTGCCGAGGCTAGTGATCCGGCCTACTTTGAAGAGATACGCCGCGCCAACAGCCTACTCCAGTTCCTCGACCCCTCTCACAAGGTCGAGAAGGCGCCCCTTATGGCCGACACGGGCCTCAGCGCCCAGGCCCAGCGCACCGTCGATGATGCTGCCCTCAAGGGCACCAAGCTCGTGCGCAAGGAGGACCGAGAAGAGGAGTGGGCGCCCGCCATGAAGAAAGGCAAGAAAGGGAAGAAGAACACCGCCGCTGCGTCAAACACCAAGTCCTTCAACTGTCCTCCTGCCGTGGTACAGGATTGCGCCTTCATTGGCATCGATCCCCCCATGAGCAGCGCCGATGTTTCTGCCGTCATTGAGCAAGTCAAGGCCAAGCTCGACCACTGGAAGAATGACCAAGAGGCTCAGACGCAACGCGTAAGTCGATTCATTCTCGTGGCCCTTCCCTCGGCCGCACAAGAAAACATAGCAGATGGCTAACAAGAATGAACAGAACATCGAGAAAGCCAAGAAGGAGCTTGAAAAGGCTGAAGCCAACGGCACCACTACCACCACTACCAACGGCGACAAGGTTGCCGAAGTTACCCAAAGCGTCGAGGAAGTCTCCATCGCCGACAAGCAGGAATCATAGAGTTCCCGTTTCCACCTGCGAGGCACCCGCGTTGCCCATCTCTGCAATCCACGCAACGCGTCCCTATCCAAAAACCTCTCTCCTCTCCGCCTCCCATCACCGCATGGAGAGATATCAACCACAAGAAACGAAGCATGCATTTCTAGTAGATTTTGTATTTATTTTTCCGTTCACGTCGCACTTACATGATACTTTCTCACGGTTCACGTTCTTATCCTTTTCTCAAAGAATCTATGCCATTTAGCCCAAGGTGCGTGACGTTCTGGGCTTCTGACTCGCAGCAACAACCAAAAAAATCCCGCTAGGCTTCAACTTCACAAGAAAGGAAAGTCGTACTCATTGTCAGTTTCGTAGAGGGCATGTCACAGGAATGCATCGGCGCAGTCACGGGCTACAATGATGATGATGATGATGATGATGTGCACACCTAGGTAGTTCATGACTGAGAGCGAAGCAGAAGGTGCGAGATTTGTTGAAGGGTGGGGGTTGCGTTGAAGACCATCGGGCTCCGATAAATCGCGCAGTACCTACCTACACGGCGCCTCGTATGGTACAGTATTGCCGGTGAAGCACGTCCCTATCTTGTGACTTTGTCTTTTCCTCTTTGTTCTTTTTCGATGCAACGGAACAGCGTATGGTGGCATATTCCCCGTTCATTGTCTTTTTTACGGCTTCTTTGCGAATGTCGTTTTAGAGGAATAGGGGCCATAAGAACATGAACATGCCATGCGTCTGGGTACCTAGTTGAGTACCTATGGTAGGGAAACCGTAATATACACACGAACGCCTAGAGGGTTTTGCTGTTCTGCACACGAGGGGCTGTCTTTCGATTGTTTCTCATGTTGTTCTTCTTGGAAAGCCCCCTTTCGAAGGCTCTACTACACACTTGTTGTGTACAGATGATTAGGCGCATGTTCTGTGTGTCTCTGAGTCTCGTGTCTGCTGTGTGGCTAGCGTAACAGCCTACAGGGTCAGGTAGGCTGAGGCATCGTGGCAGGGTGAAAAGCGAGTCAATAATCTCGATTGACATGTTCTGGCTCGGAGAAAATGGCTATTCTGCTGGTCCCTTAAAAGTTAAGCTGAGACTTCGGCATTAGCACATATTCCATGTGCTGATCTCTACGTGAATGAACTGGCTCACTGGCATTGATGATGGACTTACTCAGAAGGAATCTCACAGCTTCCATCTCACATAGCAACACAAACTGAAGAGCTTGTTTGATAGACGTAGCATTACTATGAGAGGATGCACAATCTGGCGATAGATACATGATAGCCATGCGCTATTACCCTGCAGTCACAGAAAAGACAGCCCCGATATCAGACAACAGAAACTCACAACAACTATCGGTCAGAACCTCACCGATATGATAGCATCTTTGACTCACTCGTCTTTGAATTGCGAGTCCGCGGCATAGCCCTGATTCTCTTCATTCATAGATCCATCACCATGGTCAAAAGACGTGTAATATGAAGTGGCACCTACTAATACTTCCATTATGTTTTTCACTCCACAACCTGGGCGAAATGCGCCTTGACACGACCGACACAGAGGTTATATTCCGGCAGCGGTCATCTTGTTCGCCGCTGATCCAAGTGCTAGAGATGGCGTGGTGATCTGCAAGCGCTATCCTAGGCATATCATTATCGTGGTGTAGGTCGTACCAATTTCATCCATAGTGTCGTGATGTATCATGTTCCTGATTGCGCTGGCGAAGATACACAGATTTCTTCTGACTCTGATATAGTCCCATTCTTGTTCCCTTTCCCTTTATGACGAACGAAGTCATCAGTAGTCCGTCAACTATCGTCTCCATAGTAATGGCCTGACCGTCGTCGTTGCCTCTGTGACGTGCCTGGTCGGCGTCGTGGTCGTCGTGGGATATGACTGTCTACAGACGATTGTCGATCAGAAACAGGTGAATGGGGCGGGAAAGGAATGGGGACAAGAGCTAAACGTGCTCGCCGCTCACTCGAACTGCCACTGCCAACTTCACTGCCACTTCCGCTTCCACTTCCACTTTCACTGTCACTGCCACTGCCACTTCTACTGCCACTCTCACTACCACTGCCGCTGCCGCTGTCGCTGCCGCTTGCACTGCTGACAGTCCTACTTCGTCGAGTCGTGGTCCGTGGTCGAGCTGTTGTCCGTTGTCGAGTTGATGTTCGTTGACGAGCGGCTCCCCCTTCTCGAGTCGTTCTCCCTTCTCTAGTTGCTCTGCCTTCTCGAGTTGCTCTTCCTTCTCGAGTTGCTCTTCCTTCTCGAGTTGCTCTCCCTTCTCGAGTTGCTCTTCCTTCCCGAGTTGCTCTTCCTTCTCGAGTTGGCCTTTCTTCTCGAGTTGCTCTGCCTTCTCGAGTTGGCCTCGCTTGTCGAGTTGCTCCCCCTTCTCGAGTTGGCCTCGCTTGTCGAGTTGCTCCCCCTTCTCGAGTTGGCCTCATTTGTCGAGGTGCCCTCGCTGATCGGCCTGCCCTTTCTTGTCGAGTTGCTCTCCCTTGCTGAGTTGCTCCCTGTTCCCTATACAAGTCAAACAAAGGCGGTTCTTGGACAACGAGGTCATTTTCATCCGGCAGAGTCACCTGTGCAAGGCTGAAGAAGTACTCAAGAACCTCGGGGTAGCGCTGCAAGCTAGCTTGCCAAGCTTGGTCAATGGCTCTTTTCAGCTCGGCCTCGGCTTCGAGTATTTGGGTAGGGAGGGGAGGGGCATTGTAGTGGTAAGCGTTGTGGGCTGCCATCTGCTGCATATGGATCGCGTGGGCTTCCTTTTTTCTATCGGCAAGTATATGAAATTGTTCTAGTATGAAGTCCCGAGAGTGGCCCCGAACCCAAGTTCTAGTTCCAATCACGTTAGTTGCTGTAGTGCAAATGCGAGGCGGCTTTCACCCTGGCGCATGTGTCATGTTTAGAGATGCTTTTAGGAGTATTCACCTTACGTCGGCATACTTAAAATACATCACCTTTTCTTCAGCCTGGAGCATCGCCGTGTCCAGGCTTCTGAGCTCACAAGGACAACCCACGCATGCCGGAGCACCGCAAAATGCACAATTGGGATCCATAGAGGTATAGCCCTTGGGGGCTTTGGCCGTCAGAGCTATGGATTCCATGTCAGTAAGTAGACTGTAGGGCCGCTTTGGAGGTGTTGCGTGACAAGTCAAGGAGGAGTCAGATGTAGGGATCGACGACAACGACCGCCGAGACTCGTCTAGACGGTTCTTCCATAGTACACCTCTGCAAAAGCGGTTTATCTGGAACCGGAAGGCTGCACCAAAGGTTGGAACCAGTGGCTCGAGCGGGACGCGGGAGGAGGGTCGGTGTTGACGAACGGGGTTCTAGACTCGGTTGTCGCGACAAGTCTTGAGGAAGGAGTTGCCGATCATGAGAAGGAAGACACAATTTCCGCCAAGAAAGGAGAAGACAGAAAATGTACACAGAAACGAGAACTCACTTCTTAGTACGCGGAAGCCTGAATACACAACAAAGTTCAATGCTAGAATGCTAGTAACCAGTCTCTTGCGCTCCGTAAGTTCCGCGGCACGACGCCGAGATAGAGTGCGGAAAGGTGGTAGGAGCGAACGGTTTGAACGGTTTGAACAGGTTAAACGGTTGATGGTGAAGACGGAGTTCAAGAGTAAATTAAATACATATCCCTCGGGAGGCGGGGGCCGAACTGCTGATGAAGGAAAGAGCGGTCGACACCGTCGAGTCGAGCCGCCGCTTTCCTGCGTCAAGGCTTCATGCAGCCATCAGAAGCGCTTAGAAAGGCCGTGACAACTGACAACTGACAAGACAAGCCGTGGTGCCACGTTCTGCTGCTTGCTGCTCAGCGGCTAGCTGGTATAAAGAGTACATCTCCCCTGCCCAAATTACACGCCCAGAACTTCAACAAGGCTCAAGCCCATCATCGCACAAAGGCACTTCCTGCCCATGAACCCCGCTGGTGCGGGGACGACCCGACCCGAGGCGGCAGGTACCTACCTCATGTACGATGATACAGATTCCATTGTACATGTGGCAGCCGCGGCACAACACCAATTGGCATCCTAGCCAAGACACAATTGCGTCATCTTGTACATTCGTACAGAGAGAGATCGCCATCGATTGGGTTGTAACAGCCAGCATTGGCGTCAAACTCTCGAATTGACTGACTGTCTTGTACTCGTCTCGTAACTCCGTACATTAGGTACCTAGGCACATTGTACATATGTAGATGGTACCTAGGTACCTCATTAAGGTAGTAGGTTAGGTACCTCCCAGGCAAACCAGGAAAAAAACGGGTCTTCGGGGTACGACGGGTACTCCGTAGGGCTTTCTTCTCCAACGTCACGACGGACAACGCCAAAGAAGACCTGCACGACCTGGTTGTCTTGAAGACTGACATCTCTTCCTTATTGGTCATCGAGATTAAAAATTCTTATACAGCGCTGCTGGGCTGATTTCAACTCCATGCCACTGTTGCGATCAGTGGCAAGCCGCCCATCGACATCTCGAGTGGCCGCCCTCGTCACAGCACATCCAAGATGCTGCTTCAGCTTCAGCAAATCGACCTTCGATGACCTGCCCGAATCCCGCAAACCGACCCTCAATGACTTGCCCGAATCCCGTCTAAATCCCAGCCCCGATGATTACTCTCAACCCAGCTTCGCGGACAATGCCGAGGTCACCCTTCACGCCGGTCGCGGCGGCAATGGCTGCATAGCGTTCTTGCGAGAGGCTCACATGCCGGATGGCCCGCCCAACGGCGGTGACGGCGGCCAAGGAGGGAACATATACATTCAAGCTGCTCATGGCGAGACATCACTGCACAAGCTAGCTAAGCAACGCGTGCTCCGCGCCGGGTCCGGCGGTCATGGTCAAGGCAAGTCCCATGGCGGCATTCGTGGTGAGGATGTCATCATCACCGTGCCCGTCGGTACCATTGTGCGGGAGCTGGAAAGACAAGACTTAGCAGTCGAAGAAGCTAAATTAATGGCTGAGTACAGGGCGGCTATGAGGAAGAAACGTAAAATGCAAAGGATGCTGGAGGAGGAAAAGCGGCGGAGTGCGGTCCATGAGCAAGAGGACGAGGGAGCAGTCGAGGATGAGGAAGAGGTCGCGGACAGAAGAGGCCGCCGGAAGCGCGCGAAGGCGACTCTCCAAGATCAGGATGACGATTCAGGGCCGGAACTCGAAGATCCATCGCGGAAAAAATGGCTTCTGCACCCAGGAGCTTCCAAATCGGAACAGAGAAACACAATTTTTCCACCCATACCCCGACGCTACGCGCCCTTTGAACAACCGCCATCGCCAATCTATCTCGACCTGTCGCGACCGACCCCACGCCCTATTCTTCTCGCCGTGGGAGGCATTGGCGGTCTAGGCAACCCGCACTTTACCTCGTGGGAACGTGCCAAACCAAGACTCGCCACAAGGGGTGAAAGCGGCGTGTCTGTCAAGGTCTCTCTCGAGTTGAAGCTCCTCGCCGACGTTGGATTCGTTGGTCTTCCCAACGCAGGCAAGAGTACCTTACTGCGTGCCATGACCAATAGCCGCACGCGAGTGGGCAGCTGGGCTTTCACAACGCTGAAGCCTAACATCGGCACCGTCGTTCTGGATAAATACAGCGGCCGGCCTACCATTTCTCGAAAGGTTCGACAAGGCACTTCGCCCATTGATTCCGCCAATGATGTGTCGTCGGAGGTCCACGTCAATGCCAGAACGAGATTTACCGTCGCCGACATCCCCGGTCTCATTGAAGGCGCCCATCTTGATCATGGCCTCGGCATTGCCTTTCTCCGCCACGTAGAGCGCGCTGGCGTGTTGGCCTTTGTCATCGACTTATCCGCCGGTAATGCCGTGACCGCACTCAAGGCTCTCTGGCGCGAAGTTGGTCTCTACGCACAGATGCGCGATGACGAGGAACGCGAACGCAAGCTCGAGTCGCAAATCGATTGGAATAACTTTGAGAATAACACAAACGCCACCATCAACCTGAACGATGTCGCCGAGTACGAGAAGCCGACGATCTCTGTGGGTGATGCACAAGCTGCCGGGCTGCACATTGCAGGCAAGCCATGGTTCGTGGTGGCCACCAAGGGGGATCGTCCCGACACGGAGGCCAACTTTCATGAACTGACGACGTATCTGGATGGCATCACGGCCGGGGAGGTGGAACATCCGAGTGGTGTGGCCGGAGCCTGGACTCGGGCGTGCAAGGCGATTCCTGTGAGCGCCATTCAAGGCCAGGGCGTAGATCGAGTTGTGTACTGGACGGTGGGATTATTAGATGAGTAGCCGGAGGTCATGAGGCTTGACTCCTGTTCTTCTTTCTATTGTACATCTTCTCTTTCTACAAAGCATGAGGCATATGTATACCTGTATCCTGTCATCTTGTCAACTTACAACCTGTACTATAAAACGTCAAATTTAATATGGTCTTCATCCAAGGGAGTGGAAGAAACAAAGATCTCGCGAACCGCGCTTACACTTGTTCTTATTCACATGCAGTTCATGTATGTCTATTCTTCAAGCCACTGCAATCGAACGGCATTCTCATTCCACTGCAAGATCAATTCGCGACCAGTAAAGGAAAGGAAAAAACAGAACAAACATACATCCTTTTAGCATAACCTAACCATTTAGCTTCCGTAACCAGATTCAACCACATGTCTCATCTAGCCAACCCTTTTTTTTCCAAGGCCCACCAACACATGCTACGCTCTCGAGCAACACATCGACTAAGCTTCCTCCGGAGACGGCAAGTCCTCCACATCCATAGCCTCCACCTCAACAGCCTCCTCCTCCTTCTCCGTCTCCTTCTCCCCCTCCCCCTGCGCAGCCTCCCCCTGCCCCTCATCCTTCTTCTTATTCTTATTAAGCGTATTATTGATAAGCGGCGTCGTATCATTAAACACCCTCAACAGCATCGCCGCCCGGTCCTCCTTCGGAAGCATCAAATTCAAGGAATGGATACTCTTCCACAACGGCAATGCCATACTCTCCGTGAAATCAGGGTCTACTTCCCCCCCAGGACCCTTCTCAGGCTCCACGCGCAACACGCAGCACCCCATGGGTAAATCACGAACCCGCTCCCCAATCTCATCAAAATGCTTCCAGTCCTCGCCAGAAATACGCGGGAACATCTCAATGAGAAGCCGGCGGAGGGTTTCCTTTTTGCGGAGGTGTACAATGCGGGAGGTCCCGACGTAGCCTTGGACGATGGGCATGCCTTCGGATTGGATGCGCCAGCGGCATACTTCGGCGGAGGGGGCGTCTTGTTTCATGTACATGCGGACGCCGCCGTGGACGAAGCGCACGCCGCGGCCTTCGTTTTCGGTGAGGATGTCGCGGATGAGGGAGGTGGTGTAGTAGATGGCTTTGGCGGGTTCGCCGAGGGAGTTGCGTACCATGTAGCGGTTGTCGGGGAAGCGTGTGGAGAGGTGGTAGAATTGCTTGATGTTGGCAATGACGGGGTGTGATGGGTCGAGGTACTTGAAGGGTTCCTCGGGGGGGCCTGACTTTTTGGGTTTGCTGACTGCCATTGCGTCGTTGGACTGGATGAGTGGTGCGGGAGCAGCGGCGGGAGTAGCCTCGTCGACGGCAGTTTCGTCAGTCTTGACCTTTTTGGAAGCCTGTTGCTGCTCGGCATCGTCATCTGCCTCCAGGGCTCGCTTGCCGGCATCGGCGGCGGCGTCTTCTCCGTTGGAATTGGCCTCGGTCTCGGGGTTAGCTTCAGACGTGGGCTTTGCAGCATCAGAGGCAGCCTCTGTTTCCGCCTTATCATTAGCAATAGACGCCGCAGTGGCAGCTGCATTCGCGCTGGCAGTGGCCGTCTTGGGCGCATTCTCGTTCTTGGTCTTGAAATCCGTCTTCTTCTCCAGCACCGTGATGAAGAAGCCTCCCGTATCCTGCAGGTGAGGATAAACACGCATGCAGCGCTCCAGGGGCAAGTCGTGGCAAATCGTTCCCGGCAGCTTGGGGAACATACTCTGGCAGACCCGTCCCGGTACCACACCCTCGTTCTCCTCACGCGCAAACTTGTCCACCTCCTCCCACGAGCTCCAGATGCGGTTCGCCTTGTCCATGATCTTCCACTGCCGCATGCCGGGCCGGCGGACCAGACCCGGGAGCTGATCGCTACAGTCCAGGATCTCGACGTTCTGGGCACCTCCACAGCGTTCAATGGCCGAGGCGACGACAGACTCGTTCTCAACGGGGTTCATGCTGCACGTCGAGTAGACGACACGGCCGCCGACCTTGAGCAGCTGCAGCGCGCGGACGAGGATTCTAGTCTGTGTCGCGTGCAGGCCAAGAGCATTACCGGGCTGCCAGTCCTTCCAGAGGTTGGCATTCTTTCGGAGGGTACCGTCGCCCGAGCAGGGCACGTCAGCCAGGATACGGTCGAACTTAAGATACCGGGGCTTTGCATCGGGGTCCGTGGAGGGAAGCTTCAGAGACGGGAACTGCGTGGCATCGTGGTTCGTCACAATCAAGTTCGGGGACGACAATCGCTTGAGCTGATGTACCAGCATGTGTCCGCGCTTGTAGTCCGAATCGTTGGCGATCAACAGGCCCGTGGCGCGCCCTTGGTCCGAAGGGTCTGCTTCCAGGTCCGCATCGATTTCGTCCTGTGTCTCGTCTCCGAGCTGCAACCCATCCTCCTCGGCGAATTTGCGCAGCACCTTGCGCACACGGGCTTCTTCGCCCTGGTGAATCATCTCGACGAGCTGCGCAGATTTGCTTCCCGGTGCAGCACACATGTCCAGCACCACCATCCCCGGCCGAAGATCCATCAGGCAAGGCGGAATCATGCTCACCACCTCTTGTCGACTAATGTTGCCGACCGTCGTCTCCGAGACGAGGAACTTCTGGAACGCCGAAAAGGGAGGGAACTTGCGCACCACATTCTTGGGCGTCGTCATCCACCACGCAAGCTCATCTGGGTACCAGGGCACGGGCTTCGGTGCTTCCACGGGCCGTCCGTCTTGATGCTCAATCTTGCTGATCTCGGGAATGTAGCGCGTCTGGAGGAGCCTCTTGACCGACAGGGCATGGCTGGAGAGCAGAAGCAAATCATTAGCACATAGAATCACAGCAGCCACAAGGCTGAACATGATGGCGATGGATTGAGAAGACGCACCCTCGAGAGCCGGTGAACCGAAAGCTGTTGGGCAGCTCTCGTCTCAGATACTCCCAATATAGCTTCTCTTCCTCCTCCGGGAGCTGCAGCAACGAGTTATAGTAGCTCTCGAGCTTCTCGTTGTTCTTGTCAAACGGGGCATAATCACGCCAGCCGCTGCCGTTGGCACTCGAGGAATTTCCGCGACCGCCGCCGCCACCACCACGTCGACCTTTGCCCTGGAGTTGGCGGAAGAAAAGACGGTGCCGCATTTAGCTTGATTCGTTGCGAAGACGGCTGTACAGCCATTGATACGGTGCTTGACTCACTCTGAAGCTTTTCTTGCCCATCTTCGCGGATGAGAGGATTGAGAATAGTGTGGTGCAGGTCGAGCTTTGTCCGCAAAATTTCCAACGACTAGGGAAAAAATCAGAATTGGAGGGATGCGACAGCGGCAAAGGCGGGACCAGCCGGCGTGGGACGCCACACAGTCCGCGTGCAAACACGTCAACGTCATAAACATACATGATACATAGGTATGTATGTACATACACCACATGCGCGGGTACATTTGAATGGTTACATCTTGAGTCTTGACATTTCATTATACGCATAATTAGACGTCACACCCTTTTCATTACATACATCCAGTGTTGCGGTCGGCGAGGCCGCACACTAGCCTTGGGAACGAACGAGATGATCTGTTTCGCGTAAATTTTGCCCAACTGCTTCCTATGCATTGTATGCCCTCTATAAATGCTCAATTACGTACGCGGATTCCGCAGGAAACTAACCACGCCGCTACAATATCCCACCAGATTATCCAACCGATTACACTCCTGCACCTGCTGTGTCTTCCATTCCTCCAATGCGCCCAGTAACACCTCATTCTCCATCACCATGTCAAAGTGCAGGCGTAGGAACACCGTCATCCATGCTTGCGTCAATTCGTAGTCTTTTCTAGCGCGCAGCTGCGCAGTCATGGCCAAGATAAAGTGAAGCAGCTCGTTGGACTCGGCGTCTCCCTCGCCCATGGACAGTGAACGAAGCTCCAGATCGGCGCTTGAGGGGGACAAGGACTTGAGATGATCGACAAACTCGCCATCTGCGATTATATTAGCCTTCAAGAACAATGGGGAAAGTGAACAATGCTGGGGGATGAAAAGGGTGTAAAGTGCAACGTACAGTCACCAGCTTTCGCCCCGCGACGCAGCTTGGACGAAAACTGTTCTTCAAAACGAGCCTTGTCGAGCCTTGTGATTCTTGATTTGGAGTCGTCTTCTTTGCTGACGCCAACAGCCTCTTGGCCAGGCAATCGGGCACCAGGCGTCGAAGGAAGGAAGAAAGGAGCCTTTTCAGGGAGCTTGGGTGCTTCCGTCGGCCGATTTCTTTCCTTTATGAGATCAAGATGTAATAGTGTCTGCCATCGACTTTTGGGGACCAGACTCAGTGTCGTCAACTCTGCGCTCAGCTGATCGACGCTCGGTGCAATGATCGCGTCATCGGCTTCCTCCTTGTCGTCCTCATAAGCACCTTCCAGCATGCCTTGATTGCCCTCTCCAGAGACTGTAGGCCCAGACACTTGCCCGATTTCCTTCTCCGAGATCTGTCGGGTGGGCACGTGCTTGAAAAGAGTTTTGTTGGTCCATAGGGCAACGCCTGGCTCGTTTTCTAAAGTCGCAGCGAGGTATTCGCCCGTCACGGACATGTCGAGCGCTGTACATGGCTTTTCTAGGCGGATGGCATCTATGAGATGACTGGTGGGCAGATCCCAAACCCTGAGGATGTGGTCGTTTGATGCGGCAATCACCCATCGTCCGTCGTGAGAGAAGCAAATGTCGTTTATCGAGTCTGATGGGCCCCAGAATTCACGAATCGTCTTCTTTGTCTCCATGTCGACAACTCGTATTGACAAGTCGTCGCATGCAAACGCCAGTAAATTATTGGCTGCGTGATACCTGCATGATGTGGGATAGGTCATGGGGGCCCAATCGAGTTGCTCAAGAAGTGTGCCGCTGAGAAAATCCCAGAACTTGATCTTGCCATCTGCCGAGCAGGAGACGATGGTTTTATTCATCGCGTCGACAACCAGCCCGGTCACAGCCTTGGTATGACTGCCGGTTCCGGCCAGGAACTTTGCCCCGGTACTGGCCTGGAGTTGAGCGACATCATCAGCCTGTCTGAGCTGCTGGAGACGCACTTGTCGAGCCTGCGAGGGTGTCAGTTTCGACGGGAACCGTTGGCGATGATGACCTGATTGCAGATTGAACATGTCTATCCCGCCTCCTTCAGAACCCACGACCGCGAATGTTCCACACGGGCTGATGGCCACACTAGACACATTGGTACCGTCTCCAGTAGGGAAGGCCCATCGTCCCGCACGTTTGCGACCCCAGAACCAGGTACGGGCGTAAGCATCGCCCTTGTGCGCAGTAACAACACTCTCCCATCCAGTCATGCCGCTGATTTCTGCATCTGACTTGTTCTTGCTTTCACCGTGGCCCTTTTGCCAAATGGGTTGATTTCCTGGTATGGCGCCAATGCCGCCGTCTCGATTTAAGGACATGGCTATGCTTGTGATCTCCGGTGCCTTGAGGTCCTCGAGCATTGTTGTCGGCCCATGAGCCAGAGCATTGGACGACAAGATGCCGATCTTCTTCGCCTTTTTGCGCAACTGTCCCTGACTTAATTCAGTGCTCTGGCCATCGCGTCGCAGACTCCACCCCCACAGGCTTCTGTCCCGTCCACCGCTGAGAAGCCATTTGTTGCCACCTTCAGAGCCATCAAAGTCCGTAGGTAAGAAACGCAGACAATTGACAGGTCCAGCATGGCCACTTCTGGAGTGGAGGATCCGGGGGATGGAAGAAAATGGAGTCGCATCAAAGATCCAGGTTTTCAACGAGTTGTCGAGACCACTCGACACAACGACTGGCTGGCCGACCAGGAATTCGACTTTACTAATTCCTCCACGAACGTTTTTCCCATCACGTGAAGGCGGGTTGTGTGCGCTTCGTAGAACTCCCATGACTCGGCCGCCATTATTCAGGTCCCAGAATGTAACATCGCCGGTGGCTTGACTGGCTGTGACCATGACACCATCCTTCCTACCGTCGTGTCCAGCACCCAGGCCATCGGTACGGAAAGAAATGGAGTTGACTGGAGCATCGACACTGCCAGCTTCGAGCTCAAGTACAGGCTTGTCGGTGAGAACGTTGGCAATGACGAGCGTGCCGGAGGAGTATGCAATGGCCATCAGCGACAAGGCCGTAGTGGGTTCCATGCAGGTGACGGAACCACATTCTGGATTCGGAGGAAGAATTGTGTAAATCAGCTTGCCGGTGCTGACGTTCCAAATTTCCACCCATCCGTCCTTGCGACCCACAAAGATCTTGTTCAAAAATGTCGGCATGCTGATGACACCACCTGTGATCTGATTTCCTCCATCTTTGGCGGCCATCGTCTGGATTGTCGTGTAATGCTCGAGAGTTTCTGTCGTGAAAATTTCGATTCTCGTCGTGGCGCAGGCCACTATCCAGGTTCCAAAGATGAAGATTTGGTTGATTGGTTCCTTGAGATCGGATGGCAGCTCGAGCTCTTGCACTTTTTTCCCTCGCTGGAAGACCCAAAATCCCTGAGTCCCCCCATTGGAAGCGTCTCCCCAAGTCGCATATACCTTTTCCTTCCAGGCATAAGTGGCGGTAATGTTGGCTGGGGTTTGAGGTCGGGTCACGAAAACGAGATTGAGACCGCGGCGCAAATCATATGTTTGAAGAGCTTTCCCGACGGATGTTGTGATTTGAAACGTCGTCTTGCCGAGGGGAATGGATGTGAAAGGCACGCTGGTGGAGGAAACCAGTCCAACAGTCTAAAGTCCGGACCCGAGTTAGCCATGTGGTGTTGGGAATTTTGTGTCAGCGATGGGTCGTACCCTGAACGGCGCAAAGATGCGAGAAGGATTTTTGCCATCATCGGCGGCAGTCGCCACCGATGAGACCTTCTGGCGCTTGGCCAGCGGGCCGTCAGATTTAGAGTGCGGCATCGTTGGCTACCACGATGAGCGCATAAGAGTCTTTGCTGCCTCGCGATGCATGGCTTTCGAGCTGGTCTCTTTGCACTTGTCGCCGAAAACTTTGGGCGGTGAAACGACTGAGCGAAATTCTGCCGGCCGGACCCCACCTCAAGCCAATGGCATTGCCAGTGGACCCTAATATGTAGTATGTACATTAGGTATACATAGGTATGTATGTACATCTGTACATAGTCGGCTAAGATTTAAGCATGGATGGCTGGATGACACGAGGGGTCATGACTGTATGTCTGAGGTCTCCTCCGGGTTCTTCTTGTCCATTGTCAGGTGCGGAAAGAACGCATCGCCAGTGCGCCTGAGGGCATCAGGCTGAGCCCGGGGAAAGGGACAGCCAGCAGACAGGCGACTAGCGCTGTACCACTCGGGGTTACAGCGAGGTAGCAGCCCGAGACCAGCAGCTGAGCCCCTGCAGCTCGGCGTTGCTGTCGTTGAAGGTCCACAAAGAATCACGACACCAGAATCCAAATCGCTCCCTGGCTTGTTTGCTGCCTCTTCCGTCATTGGGGATAAATGGGCAAACAATAAAGGTTGATCAAGGCGAGGAGAAATTTTTCTTTCTTTCCTTGCGTTCCTGCTACACAACAAGTCGGGTCTGTAAACCCAAGCGACTGCGCTCCTTCCCACTTTATGATTCCCACTTCCCTTTGAGCTTCTCCGCCCGCTCCTCCGCCCGCTTCCGGAAAACTCCATCTGCAACCGCGCATCTTGCATAATTCGAAGCCCACGACTCAATTCGAGCTGGCCTGGAAGTTGCGCTGGACCACCTGCTCTGTTCGGCGCCTCTTTAGTCATCCGTGGTGTCCTTAAGAGTTTCCCGATCCCAGCACTCTGGAACCCAAATTGCTGCATAGGTACTGGCAGCGGCGCCTTGTACACAAGACGTCTCTCGAGCATCATCATCGACTCACTCGCATTGGCACAAGCACCCTGAACACTTCGTCTTCTGTCGGCGGGTGCCATTCGGGGCACTTCTTCGCTCCCTTCTCGGTCTCATGTCGTCCAGTAGAGGAGGAAATGCCGGCGCGCCACCTGAGCCAGGACATTCCAATGCCACCAATGCACCCGTCACAACCTCGCCATCAATAGGGCCAATGGCAAATACCCAGCACAATATCGTTTCCCGAGACCCGCACTCGCAGCCTCTCGACTTGATCAGAAGAAATCAACGAACCGATACCAACATGCGCGCTCAGCCTGATCGATCTCGAAGCAGAGCCAAGAGACGCTGTAGCGGCAGCACCGCAACCAGCACTCATAGCCAGGGGAGCGACCGTGGTCCATATCGTGAAAAGGAGGAAGGTGCGACGACCGCCAATCTCATAATGACATCATCGGTTGCGTACTGACAGGCTGTTAGCGAAACCTGCACCCTGGGGCACCATTGGAATATGTGCTTTAGACATCAAAGCAAGAAGCAAGCCCAGCAGACATATTCTTAACCGGCTCATCGCAAATCGGGATTTCGATGTTGTGGTATTCGGCGACAAAGTCATACTCGATGAAGGTTCGTCACACATTACCCCATCGTTGATCAGGAAAGGAAAATGGAAAAACAATCGCATACTGACGCGTCGCATTCATGCAGAGGTGGAGAATTGGCCCATGTGGTAAGCTGCATGACCGGGACCAGGCGCTCGGTTCGGTGAACGCAATGAGCATCGTGGCACAAGTTGACTAACCCCGAGACCCCAGCGATTACCTGATATCTTTCTACTCCGACGGCTTCCCCTTGGAGAAGGCCATTGCATACGTCAAAGCGAGAAAACCCTTTTGCGTAAACGATGTGCCCATGCAAAAGGTTCTCTGGGACAGACGCGTGTGCCTTCGTCTTCTTGACAAAATACATGTTCGAACTCCAAGACGTTTGGAGGTGAATCGCGACGGCGGACCGCAAGTGCTCACCCCAGAGATAGTCAAGCATATCAAGGAAATCTCCGGCGTATCTATCGAACCTCTCAACTCGGCAACAGCAAAGCGGCCCGAAAAGGTGGAGCTACTCGATGATGGTGACACTTTAAGCGTTGATGGTGCCCTGCTCAAGAAACCATTTGTTGAAAAACCGACCAGTGGCGAGGACCACAACATCATCATCTACTTTGCCAATAGCACGGGAGGTGGCGCTCGGAAGCTGTTTCGTAAAATCGGCAACAAAAGCTCTGACTATGTCGCCGATCTGAGCATTCCACGAGCAATCACTGAGCCAGAGGGAAGCTACGTTTACGAGAGCTTCATGCAGGTGGATAACGCTGAAGACGTCAAAGCGTACACAGTCGGGCCAGAATACTGCCATGCCGAGACGCGAAAGTCTCCGGTAATTGATGGCATAGTAAGACGCAATACTCACGGAAAAGAGATTCGATACGTTACTAGTCTAAGCGCCGAAGAGCGAGGCATCGCAAGCAGGATATCAACGACTTTTGGCCAGCGGGTGTGTGGCTTCGATCTGCTGAGAGCCGGAGGCAAAAGCTATGTCATTGATGTGAATGGATGGAGTTTTGTCAAAGACAATGACGACTATTATGAGCACTGCGCCAATATCCTTCGAGAGCTTTTTGTCAAAGACAAGCTTCGACGAGACGGTGCCGCATCACCACCTCTGCCCTCACCAGAGGCACCAGACGCCGACCCCATGTCCCGAAGCGGCCATCATGGACAGGAACATGAACAGCAGCCGCGTTCGACATCGATGAGCAGCGGTGCTCCTCAGGGCCAGTCCAGTCTCGATCTCCAAAGGGGCAATAGCAAGTCTAGAAACATGAGTGTGGTTGCATCACCCCGCTCAGACAGCACCTTCGCTTCTGCTCGCACAAGCACTGCAACGAGCCCCTTGCTTCCACCTTCGGCAGACGTCACATTACCTAACATGTCGAATGCTGCGTCTACAGTCTCCGTTCAGTCCGAGATTCCCACTGCCGTGCCAGGTCACGCGCCAAGTGAAGAGACGCCAGCCGCGCCCCCGCCTCCTCCCAAGCATTCGTGGAAATTGAAGGGCATGGTTTCTGTCATCCGGCACGCTGATCGCACACCCAAACAAAAGTACAAGTTTACCTTCCATACAGACCCTTTCATCGCTCTCCTTAAAGGTCACCAGGAAGAGGTGCTGCTGATAGGAGAGCCTGCTCTCGCCAGCGTTATCCAGGCGGTCGATTTGGCCTACGAAGCGGGCGTTGAGGATCGTGGGAAGCTCAAGGCTCTTCGAAACGTACTAGTGAAGAAGGGCAGTTGGGCGGGTACCAAGGTCCAGATCAAGCCAATGTTTCGACAGAAAAGGACGGAGCCTTCACCTGATCTTCTCGAACCTCCTTCCGCCACGCAGGAGAGCGAGGCAGCGGGCTTGGACAAGGCAGGATTTGAGGGGGTAGACTCTGGTGAATGCGATGGCATCGACCGTGCCGAGGCATTTACTGCAAAGCGACACGATTCACTCTCTGGAGTGACCATGTCAAAATTCACAGCGGCAGAAGAAAGCTTGGTCCTGGATAAGCTGCAGCTCATCGTCAAGTGGGGAGGTGAACCGACTCACTCAGCACGCTATCAGGCACAGGAGCTAGGAGAAAACATGCGCAACGACCTCATGCTTCTCAACAGAGACATTTTCGAAGAGGTGCACGTCTTCAGCAGCTCCGAGCGGCGTGTCAGTGCGAGCGCTCAGATATGGGCATGCTCGTTCCTGGGCAAGAATGACATCCCCGAGGGCTTCATCACCACTCGAAAAGACCTTCTCGACGACTCAAATGCTGCCAAGGACGAAATGGACAAGGTGAAGAAGAAGTTGAAGGGTCTGCTGAGAAAAGGCAATGAACGACCAGCTCAGTTTGCCTGGCCCGATAACATGCCCGAGCCCTCGGAAGTGCAAACACGCGTCGTACAGCTGATGAAATTCCACAGGCGCGTTATGCAGCACAATTACGGTAAACTCTTTGGCGGAGCTACGCCGTCTCTCGGCGCCATATCGAACCCAAGTTCAGAACGACTGAGCACGGAAGGCTCAACGACTTCAATCTCTTCCTTGTCTCAGGCGAACGCAATTAATAGTATACAGCCGAGGTGGTGTAGTGGGGAAGACGCTGAACTCTTCCGAGAGCGATGGGAGAAGCTTTTTGCTGAATTTTGCGATGGTGATAAGGTTGACCCGAGCAAAATCTCAGAACTATATGATACGATGAAGTTTGATGCGTTGCACAACAGGCAGTTCTTGGAATGGGTGTTTACACCCCCCAAGAGCATGTTGGAGGAGGAGTATGCTTCGAAAGATGGCAAGGCCAAGGACTCGGACGATACAAGCAAGAGTTCGGAAGAGGCCAAGAGCGAGCAGAAGAACCCACCGAGCAGCAGCCCCGAGGGCTCCGACAAGACGGATTATTCGAATCGTTCCGTCCGAAAGCTATTTCGTCGACGGTCGTTCTTGAACAACTTCAGGCTTATGAACGACGAAGCACCACCCGAACAGTATTTCCGGCTTTACAAAGGTACCAACCAGGCAGCTACCAAGGACGACCCACGAACCGAGCCATTGCAGGAGCTTTATCGGCTGGCCAAGATTATGTTCGACTTTATCTGTCCTCAGGAGTACGGCATCTCGGATAGCGAGAAGCTCGAAATTGGATTACTCACGTCCTTGCCGCTTTTGAAGGAGATTGTTCAAGATTTAGAAGAGATGCAAGCGTCAAACGACGCCAAGGCCTTTTTCTACTTCACTAAAGAGTCCCACATCTACACGCTGCTCAATTCCATCATTGAAGGTGGCATAGAGACCAAGATTAAGCGCAGTACGATTCCGGAGCTGGACTACCTCTCACAGATATGTTTCGAGCTGTACGAATCTGAGACTAAAGCGCCGTCCGAGAGCGCCATTAGCGATGAACCGACGTTTACCTACAGCATCCGCATCAGCATCAGCCCCGGTTGCCACGTTTTCGATCCCCTGCATGTGCAGCTCGATAGCCGACACTGCATCGGGTGCGCGCCAAGACGCAGCCTGACTCCACACATTGACTGGCTGCAGGTTGTCAAGACATTGCGTGCCAAGTTTAACCAGTATGTACTCCTTTTCATTTTTCAATCCTCATTTCCCCAAATCTTTCGTCCCTCCCTGCGTAAAGTTTGAAACGACGTTGCTAATTGCCTTTCTCTTCATCTGATAGGGTTAAATTGCCAAAAACATTCCTGGCAGTCAATTTGTCTGATGCTTTCAGTTTTGAGGAGCAGGAACGAATGGCAAACGAGCCAGACGTGCTGGAATTGAAGAGCAAAGACGTGCCCTGTGGAGATGCCGAGTCCACCGAGACAGACGCTTTGCCGACTCCAGTCAATGAAGATGCGCCGAAAGCATGATTCCATCGGACGTGCAGTATGATGATTACGTGATGTGCTTATCCCATGGATGGAGAAGCATAGTGGGCATGGGTATGCCGCCAGTAAGACACTGGGCGCAAGCATAAAGCACCGCACATACCTAGCACATGTACATGATACAGTACATTTATGTTTCCGACCTGCAGAAAGTACATAGATACGATTTTAGCCGGCACGCCAAAACAACATGATGTCATTGAAGTGTTCCTCTTTTGTACAAAGTGAAGGCGTAACCTTGGCGAATGTTGCCCTTTCGCGCAAGTTGAGGCACATGATGAACGCTGTGCATGCATCTGTGTCAGCAAGTCAGCACTGACAACAAGAGCATTCTACCAGCGGCATGTCTCTGCCCGTAATGTTTCCACACGCACGGCGAAAGGAGTCTCACGGGCCATGAGGGAGGAACAAGGTCCAAATTAGAATAAAAAATAACCCGAGCCCATCCCAATCCACCTGGACGGGATCCGGGGCCTTGTTGGCCGATGAAATCTCCGCTGCCGAAACTGATCATGTACCCTCATTTTATATGTGCAGTCTATAGGTTTTTGGCCTTGGGTTGTTCTTTATTTGGATATTCTTGGTCCAGGGGCGAGTCAATCGGGCAAAGAAAAGCTGAATCCGAACACACTGGAGACAAGCCCCTGACATAGCCCCCATAATGCGGTCATTTGACCGCTTTTGGATGGTGGTGAGATGGACGGGGGAAAGATGGACCGATAAGGAAGAGGCTCGGAGGTAATGATGTTTGGAGAGAAAGATGCATTTACGTTCTGGCTTTGGGGGGGAGAAGATGCTATGTAGTTGGTGGTTACGTAGGTAGGCTACCCAGCCGCAGAATTCTCTTCTACTACTCTACTCCGTACCTATTCATAGATCCCAGTCATAGATCCCAGCCTCGGGCGATATCACATCTCACAATTGGCGTTGCAAGACATAAGATAAGGGTCCCTTGCAGTGCCACTGTCCAGTACATGTACTCAAGACTCAAGAGTCCGGCAGGTAGGTATGTACTCCGTATAACGTAGCAATAGGTTCATTGTCATATACGCCGGGGTCTAGGCTGGGATGCAGTGCTCCGCCATTTGGAAAGATGCTGCACCATCGATTTCAACGAGTTGGTGGATTCCTGGGCGGTATTCTTCCATTTCGACCAAAGTTCGCAGGCAGATCATCACTCTGGCGAGCTGTTCAGGGAGGGAGTGAAGCAATCGGCCCTCCTCCCTCTGTGGACACGACAGTAGCTTTCGGTCTGTTTGAGTTGTCTGTGTGAAGTAGATGAAATCGGTCTTTGAATGAGTTGTATATACGTACATATGTACATACAAGCTGAAAGTCGGGCGTCGGTCGACAAGCATCGCGGGCCCGCGGCCCTGAGTTGCAGCGCGTGAGCGGGCCGTGATTTGGAGAGAACCCATGGTACGCCATGGGCCATGTGACTCAGAGCCTCGTCAAGCAGGTTCCAGAAACCACGCACAGCATGCATGGAATACAACGTCGACGGCTTTGCAGGTATTGCTGGCGGGGGTTTCCGTTGAAACAATACGAGATGAGATGGCCTGCCGCCTGCGCGATCGACTTTGTAGCTGGCCCCGCTGCGGAAGACAGGGACCTCAGCAACACGCATTCTGGGCCCGTGAGACTCTGTAGACTGTGAGTCGTGACGGTTGACCTGACCCTTCGGCTCCGTGGGGAACTCGCAAGATGACATGCACCGACTGGCGTCTGCGATAACAATTTCCAGAAGAGCAGTGACTTACACGCCACTCTCTCCGCACTCCATCCACCAATACCCAATACGTAGCTCTTGTCCAGAGGTGAGTTGTTGAAGTTGCCAGAGATATTGAATATCGAGAAGAACAAGATGATTCCTTGATGGATGTTGCAACTTGCGACCCAGGTGTGCACTATTTCGTCATGGGGTTTGACCCATCAATGCTCAGGATATCAGAAGCGGAAAGCCTTGCACCACGTGCACCGCATCATGTGCCATCATCATCAAGATTTGGTAATGCTCCGCACTGCACCGAGTTCACGGTCATCCGTATGCGTGATCGCGGATTGCGCGTTGCAATAAATCGTGACAAAGGCCAGCACCTAGGCGCCATGACGATATACGGAAGCAAGGATATGCTGGCCTTGAAAGAAATGGCCGCAACTATCAGGCTCGATCCAAAAGATGTGAGTGCATACGACAGCATTGCGTCAGGCATCGAACCCCATGCTTTGGAATCCTGACAGACAGATATGTATGTACATACTCCGTATGTACCGGTATTTTGGTGCAGGTGGGTTTTATGCAGGTCGCAGGGCTGGTTCGCCAGGTTCCATGTTGGTCGTCCCAAAAGGGAAGTTTCGCATTCGGGGCCAGACACTGCTTGCTTGTTCCATCTCGTGCTGCTACCTGTGTTGCTTGCGCATGGACAAGATGGCATCAAACACCAGGCGCCAACGAAAAAATGTGGGCGTTGACTTGGCCGGGGCGAGTTTATATCGTGATCTTAATCGATACCTATCTACAGAGTAGATCATCTGGAATTCAATCGGGAACCATGGCCACTGGGAAGTCGAAACGACAAACACGCGTCCCCGCCGTCGTAGCACCCCTGACCGAGGCAGCAAGTTAATGCGACGCACACATACACACCACACCTGAAGAGTCTGCGAAATGCATGCACCAATGCAGCCGTCAAGCCGCAAACTGGGTACCACTCGCTCCGGCGTGGTGGGTGTGTGGGCTTCTATATTGACTCATTGTCAATGTGTGTTCGTTACGCGTCGCAAATGCGAGGTATGTATACATCTGAAAACGCTGAACGGGTTGCCACATTCGCGACGCAGCTACAGTATGTAGCCCGATGTCGACAACCATGACCGCAAAAACCCCGCTGCGAATATGTCTACCTTACCGAGGAGCACACACAGTCCCGTTTCATCGGTGTCTTTGACAAGGATGGGGCCCCTAACTGGACAAGGCCCCAAAGAATCCAAAGAAGACCTGGAGGCTGGCTCTGCTGCCTTTTAGGGTTGATTCGATTCGCCCATCCAACCTGGGCTGAATTAGTACGGATTAGTTCGACTTGGTCTTTGGTGGATAAATGGGTCCCAGCTGAAGTCTCGGTTGCCGCAGGAAGAAGAGAGGGCTGGGGGGGGGGGGGGGGAGGAAAAGAGACGGAGGTGCTGGTGGATGCAGATGAGGACGAGAAAGAGTTTCTGGAGAGGAGCGAGGTAGTGATTCGTGAAGCTCAGTCTCAGTCAAGACGCGCCTGGAGAGAAACCGGAAAGTGCGCGGCGAGAGCTCCTTCCGTTTGCAAGACATCAGCGAACTCTAACCGTGCTTGCTGGCCAAGAAAGGACTCCGGCAAGGAAGCTCCCACCAAGAAAACCTCGATTCTTACGGAGTACTGCCCGGGCCCTCGTCATCGTCATCACCAAACGAAACATATATTCTTTGACCAACCCACCGCGTTGTATGCTCTACTGGTCTCCTGCACTCGCCCTACTCTGCCAACCAGAAGAACCAACAGTCTGTCACCTCTTACGTTTGACCTTTGTTCAACATTGAATCCGCCTGAAACGAGCTTATACGGACCTGAAGAAATTGGGAATTATTACAATAATACAAACCCCCGACCGGCACAGAAGCGGCTATTGTTCTTGGGCTCTCTCGATATTTCCATCACAGAGTGCAATTCATCAAGGCAGAACAAAGTAGCTTTCGGCCCCGTTATCTGCGCCGTGGCAGACTAGCCAGGACACGCACTGCTCGTACAAATTGCGATTCAACCAATTACCTTTCTCCAACTAGAGGGAAACCATTCGTCAGACTCTGCAGACGAACAAGGCACTGCAATACTTTAGTCTTTCCTGGCTGGTCATATCTCCCATCTTGGGACATCGGGAGAGGAGTGATCATCCAAACTCCCCTGGCTTGCAATACGGCTTGGGGCAACCATTGAAGAAGAGGTAAGTATCTGATAGCAAACTTCAATGCTATCATGCTATATCACAGCATAAAGTTACAAAGTGTTGTTCCATGCATGTGCTGACCTTGCGCCTGAAGAAACTCGATAGATCCTTACGGGCTGCCCCCTCCCCATTTCACTGCCTCCCTCTTCTACAGGGTCAATTTCGTGCCGCTCGCTCCACGCTACCGTCATGTCTAACTCGTGTATGCACTCGTTCAGCCTCATCAAATCCGATAGCACGCTCGTGCAATGGATCTGCAAGTACTGCATTTCGGGACCACACTGGATGATATTTGAGTGTGTATATTGCAAGCTGCATGTCTGCCGCGCATGCACCCACGGCGCATAGATTTGTGGCAGATTCAGCGTGTTTGGAGGGGTTCCGGATTTGCGAAATTTTTTTTTTTGGATGCTTCTCGAGATTTTGTAATTCAGAGTCGTGTGTTGTCGCGCATTCGCCCGAGTATAGATCTGTGACCTTTTTGGCTTTTCTTTTTTTCACATTCCGGTTTGACACAAGATGTCAGCTCGGGCATCTATACAACGTGCTGCAACGCTGAACACTACTGGAGCTATACGGATATACCTTGGACCGGGAGCCGGGGCCATGGAAGACAGCGCGCGGTCGTGACAAATTGTGTCGTTTCGATTCGAAAGTCAGTGTTTGTGTTGTCTTTCTTCTGCAGAACAGACTCATGGATTGCAGTACCTGTTGCCAAGCAGCCCCGCGCCTAGTCGCACGAAGGACACGTTGAGTGCTATGTACTATGATTCGTTCTCCTCCGCCTATCCTCTTCGAGATCGAGTTACGCCGATAGAAGAAATGAATTATGAACGCCGAATACACCAAGAGGTCGTTTCAAAATGTATGACCCAGCGCCGAGCGGCAAACACCACACGTCTCAAGACTAATTGAGTAATCTTCAAACCCTCATGAGATCACCAGATAGCACAAGGTTTGCCAATCTAGCCCGTGTAACCAGTCGGTGGCACACAATGAAGTATAGAAGATTCCAGAACCCGGAATGGCTTCTCAACACCCGAGACATACTTACTGCCGTCACCGCTAAGAAAGAAAACAAGACAAAGGCAGCCCCGATCATCTTCCCGGGGCAGTTTGTGGTGGAACAGCACTAAAGCTTACCCATTCTCCGAAAGAGAGAGAGTGACACGTATTAGTTGTCGCCCAAGCGTTCCAGCGCAACTGCAAGGGGTAATATGTTTCCGCGGTGCGTTGGCAAGGCTGACAATGAAGGCATCTGCGAGTACATCTGAATATATGGTACGACCGTCTGCCACTGCAGTCTGGGATGATGGAGTTCCTGCCGTAAGGCATGAGCTTGGATGCCAGTCACTGTAGAATTTGTGTCGCAGCCTCTCCAGTGGCCTACGTTACTGCGGTGAATCTGAATAAGCGAAATTGTAAAAGAAGAGGAGAGCATTCAATGCGGGCTTCACCAAGAGGAAAGCAAACCAGTGTATGTTTGGGACACGGTCGGACAGAAACATGGGGGCGCTCTGTTTCCCCTTGCCCCCATATCGAAGTGCCGGCTTGATCTCATTTGATTTGAAACATAGCCACGTGTTGTTTGACCAAGGTGGCATCCGAGAAATGTGTCAATTTACTTCTTTTTCAGTGCCCGAGCTGGTACCCAATCGTTGTTCTATGACAGCCTAGTTAGTGCGAAGCTAATGCAACTTGCGAATTGGTGACCCATCAGAGAAAGCCCTCCTACTTGCGCCATGAGGATGATGTGATGGTTACAACTTACTCAATATCTATCAGAGGAGAAGACACCTCAGGAGCAAGTTTGTCTTGCAATGTAGGGGTGTTCAAAGCACACAGAAGTGGCTAGCCGGCCGGGCCATCCTTTTCGTGCAACAAATCGCTCACGTTGATCTATGGAGATAGGATGGTGTAGTAGGTAGCCAGCCTTACTGAAGTAATGAGGCGATTCTGCCTATCTCGGGGGGTGATGGAATCACCGATGCCAACTAATGCCCATATGTAGCTTGATCGTTGCGGTTGTACGCCTACCTGCAGGACTTGGAACCGAAGTGGTTGCGACTGACGTGTGTTGGTGACAGCACATCCTCTGACGGAACATGGATCTGTGCAGAGCATTGTTAATGCCTCGAACCCGAGTCGGGATGGTGTTGGATGTGCTTACGCGGTGGCTTTTGATGCTCTGACCGGGGATTCAATGTTCATGTTACATTACAAGGTACCTACATACTCCGTAGAAGCTTGGATTCGAACTAGAACCCCCAGTTATCGGGTAACTGCGTGGGGTGCGCCTTCCTGCAGACGCCATGGCGGGGTGTGGGGGGGCTGATGGCTGATCTGATCATTCTGATGCACAAAAGAGTTACCCTGCGATATGAACAGACTCTGGAATTGTAACGAGTAATAAATACGCAGATACAGTAACGTTACGTGAGCATGAAAGATCAAGGATATCTGGCTCACCTCCTTCAAAAAAAACTGTGCAGCGCGAAGGTGAGAAGAAAACCACCGGGCTCAATGGAATCGATTAATGAACACGGCACGGGACCGGCGCACGCGGCAACAATCCAATATGCCCAAGTGATGAGAGCTTCGACATCTTCGGATCCGACAAAAATAGAGCGCAACATTGTACACGCGACTTCTTCTTTGGTCGAGCCCTTCGTTCCAATTGGCTAATTAGCCGTACGCCAATACTACCATGTTGATTCCAGAGCATTTGCGTCAAATTCGACAGAAGCGTACTTCTATCTGGCGAGGGTTGGAAGCCATCGTCGTCGTGTCTGATGAGATCAGACTGTGCGGCCGCTTACTCCAGGATTTATTCTCTTTCTGCTTGAGGCGAAGATGAGTTCACATTACCACATCTAAACATTTCAATTGGGAGAAGGCAGAGAAAATCCTGACGTGATGATCATGAAGGACGTCTATCCCACTCTTCACATGGAGAAAGATCACGCGATGGGCCACATGAGGACGAAACTAGGCCATGCAGTGGGTGTTTTGAACACTCTAGAGTCCATGACTCCGTAGGGAAGACCCGTCTATGACTCCATGTAACTATTCGCTCTTCCTTACCGACAGCATACATGCAGGCTGCGGCAATAACATGGCCCAGGTTATAGACAAGGTCCAGTTACCGGGAGTTCACGTCTGGCCCCTGGGTGCCTATTACACAGGACAACATCGTTCAGCTCGCATGCAGTTTGAAACCTGCCATGTCGAAGCATCGTGGTATTGCGAGATGGCAAGACTCGTTTCTGATGCAAAGGATCTGTTTCAGAAATAACACTACGCATGTATACGTATTGTACTAATATCCTCATGTGTCTGGGGCAGAGACACAGGCCGTCGAGGTTTCAAGAAAAGCGGCTAGCGTCAAGTCAAGAGACCTCAGACGCGCGATTTCCATGTTCAGAAACCGAGGCAGCCGAGAGGGGGCAACCACGGACAGTGAGACCAGATATGTCGCACAGTGAATCAGGCTTCCACATGGGCCTTTGTTCTCTCTCTTGGCACTGGCTGATATGCCGGGTCGTCCTATAATTGTCTCCCTTGGGTCCGGGGTTAATTACACATCTCACCAAGCGCCGCGTGGCCGGCGGCAGTGGCACGTCGTACGTACCGCAAATCAAGCCGCTCGACGTTATCGCCGGGCCGTGTGGTGCCGGCATGGCACACGGAGCGCGCGGACTTGCATGGCCATGTACATACCTACGCTCGGCCCTAACAACAGCGGCCGATGATGGCGATCAAACGGTTGAGCCGCGCGGATCAATGGCTGATCTGCGATGGTTGACTGCGATGGCATGCCGCAACGGACCAAGACGCCGTACGGGAAGCGGTGAGTGGTCAGTGGTCACTGGCCTTTGAGCGTGACAGCATCGTGACGACATCATAGCAAATTTGCGCGCCGTCCGTTGCGCTAAGACTCGTGTCTGTCCGTCGTGGATTCCAGGATTGCCGATTTCGAGTATCGCTTTGGCGCCATCAAACGCTGAGATCTCATCCACACACGAGACGTCGACGAATCAGGGCTGCGCTTGAAAGCTGCAGGCATGATGCATTTTGACGTGCATGAAGCACAAGCAGAAGCAGGAAGCCGAACCCGAAGGGCAAAAACGAAGCATACCTTTTACAGACTCACAGAGTACGCACATACATCATACATACAACAAAGGCGGCAATCGCCAGCCACTTTCTCCGAGTCTTCGACCCTCAATCCCACAAATTCTCACCATCAGAGGATTGTCGGTCACGGAGGGGTACTAGGGGATAGCGGGGGGGTCTCCAAACTGAAAGGGAAAAGAAAGAGGAAAAAAGAAACCCGCGAGACCGAAACAGAGTAGGACTGGGGTCCGGCGGTTATGCAGCCGATGGGCGGTTCCATAAATGTACATATGGGCGTTCACTGGCCCTGCCTCCCGAAAAAAAAAAATTAAACAAAAAAAGCCGGCCTTTCCTTTTATACCTTTTGTCTTTGTCGTACCCTCTTCTTTATTTCTACATCTTCTCTCCTCTTATTTGTCCCGTTCTGTTCTCTTTAGTTCTTGCCCTCCCATTCGAAACTCATCGTTTCCCTCCTTACTGCAAGACCGAGCCCGGAAACGAGACAGCCATCTGGTGTGGCTTTCACCTCCCGCGACGCAAACGACTTGGCTTTTTTCTGCACGGCCTCGCCAAGGACCAAACCACAGGCTTGTCTAGCGCGGACGAGTTGGGATCTTTGGACATGGAGCGCGGATGCGTGAGGGAGCTTGACCTGCGAAAGTGTGGCCCTGGCTCGGTAGCCGAGAGGGTTGGATTTAACCCTGGACTACGAAGCAGTGCCGGTAAGTTCTCAACGTCATGTCTCGTGACTTTTCGGCTGGTTCCTGGTCGCCTTGTCTGCTCTTATTTCCTGATTTCCGTGCGGTGGGGGCTTTGCGCTAGACCGTTGCCTGGTCTGAGTCACCGTCTGACCTGACCCTGACCTTTCGGCTGGATTGCATCACCACGGGTTGAATCGAGACAATTATATATTATAATATGTCAATTATGTCCACAACCTGTCTCTGCGCCCTCTGCTCAGTTCGTGCCGGCGGCCAGTGAAGATGATCGCTACGATGTTCAAGATGAACGACTCGGATCGCTAACCAGGACGTCGTGCCTAAAGCCTTCTTCACATGCCTAAGAGCGAATCTCGTCTTATCGCCATCCGTCCTCTCCTCCAACTTCAATACGCCCTATCTGGAGCCATACTCATCGAAATCGCCTCGCCCGCCGCCCTCTCCGTGCTCGACCGCCGCCCCTCCCTCGCTGGTTCCCCTCGACGACATCCCACCACTCTCTCTCGATGCTCTCACAACCCCCTCAGACCGAGCTGAGGGCCTCCAACTCGTAGCCGACTCGGTATGCGAGATGGAGCCCCGCGCCACAAAGGCCGTCCTTCTGCACCCGCTGAGCCTCGCCGCCTTGGCATTTTCCTGGACAATCATATACCGCTTCGTGTATATGTGCGACATGCGAGAGGGAGACGCCAGCCGCGCCCTCATGCTTGCAAGCGGCCTTACCATGCTCTACCTAGCCGCCATCCGCTTCCTCTCCTCCCGATACGCCACCCTGGCCGACCAGATGAACCAAGACTGGCTCCGAGCCGACACCTGCGCCGGCGGGCACGATGAGATCATCCTCGGCGCAAGATCCGGCTCCCTCCTCGTCGGCGCACTCATCATGCGCCTCGAGCCCAACAAGCGCTTACGCTCATCCACCTCCTCGCCGAGCAAACGCAAGAACCGCAGCCGCAGCGCCAGTCTCAAAGGCGGTAAGGGCATCATCCGCGCCTGGGCTATCGCTCCTTCTCACCGAGGGCAGGGCATAGGAAAAGAGCTGCTCAATGCTGCGGTGCGGTACACAAAGGACAAATGCGGCAAGGACGCTCAGGTTGGGTTCGCGCAGGAGCATGCACACAGCGTCATGGTCCTCCCGGATGTGTTTAATGCGACGTTTCGGCGGAATGAGGCCCGCGCGGCGAGGGCCTTGCAGGGATCAGTGGATGAGTGGGATGTTTACAAGAGGAAGCGGTGATAGCGGTGACTTGGGAGTTTCCAGTCTGGTACTACAAATTTTGCAAAAGAAGGGATCATAATGCATATAAGGAAGCGACGGCTTGTAATTTTCAAAATCTGTGAGAAAAGGACGGAGTGGGAGGGGCGTCACTCTTTCCGCTACATTGTGTTAGATACCCGGCTCTGTGAGCCATGTTTCCTTCGTTGATTGCGAGACGGCAGCGATGATGACGACGAAGATGATGACGAAGACGAAGAAGATGATAGATGGATGGATGGATGAATGTAATTAGGTGCATACGCCCAAGTCTGCAAGTATGCTTTCTTTGCATATCTATATATACATGTTAATTTGATATGGACACACTCCCCACCAATCTGTGGCTAGGTAGTAGCTACCCATCAACCCCAATGTGATGTAACTAAAGGCGTTAACCCACTCTCTCTAACTCTTGAGTCTGCAGCAGACATCCACCAACCCCCATCGCAGCCTCAGTCGTACATACATCCCGACCCTTGGCCTCCCAGCAATCCAACACCCCGCACGCGTGTCCAAGCCAGCCCCACGAGGTGCACCGTACCAGTACATATCTCGTCCACTGGGTAGATGACAGGCAGTACGAGTTCCCAGTTGCTCATTTCCTCAGGGCCCTTATGCGATACATACAAACGAAGCAACACCGAACACGAAAAAAAAAAGTTTAAAAAAGGACTCCGAGACTTAGAAACAAGCCAAGCTACGCAGCTCGCTGTAATGTATATCCGCTTTCGACAAGATGAACCAAAATGTGTGGAGCCTCCGTAGGCGAAATCTCCTTCTTCTTCTGCTTCTGTTTCTGCTTCTCCTTGTTTCTATCAGAAATTCAAGAAAAAGTGCGAGTTTTCTATTTCCGTTGGTCGTATTCGAAGCCGTAAATGGGCTTTCCGAATCTCCGGAGCGCGCATACCACCTAGTCAAAGACCATGTTAGGGTCATATGTGCCGCAAAATGGAAATAGAGAACTGAAGTGGGACTCGGGGGAGGGGGATGAGGAACAAGAAGAAGAAGAAGAGGGGGGGCTCATGGTATCAGACGTACGTCCTGGACGGTCACGGTCTTGGCCTGCCGGTACTCGACGTACATGACGCACAGTCGAAGAATCTGTAACCCCATCATGTCAGATTAGTACGTTCTTCAGTTGACCCATCTCCATGGACACAAGTCCGATGATTCTGTTCGACTCACCGCCTCTAGACGCTCCTTCAGTGCTGTGCGTGTCTCGGGGTAGATATTCGCGCTGATGCGCTTCACGCCGCCTCTTCTAGCGAGCCTCCTACACGACCCTCTATTAGAAAGGAATCCTCATCATGTTTTATTTCATTTCATATCCATGTCCCGTTTTCGTATTTCATTCTTGTGATACATCCGTCTTGTTTTCTTCCAACGTACCGAATCGCCGGCTTGGCTACGACAAACATGTTAGCGACGGAAGTTCCAAACAGAAGATAGGATAATACCAGGGGGAAAAAATAAACATACTAATGCCTTGTATAGTATCCCGCAAGATCTTTCGACTGCAAAAACAGGAACGCAGACCGTTTCGTTAGCACAACGTTTTTTTTTACAGCGGGGGAGGAAAGGCAAAAACACGAGAGGAAATAAAGAACAGCCACAATAACAGACGAAACCCAGAAAAGAAAAGAAAAAAAGAACGCGTACTGTCGTTTTGCGCGCCCAAGAACAGTCTTCCCCGCCAACTTCTTTCCCTTCCCTTTCCCTCCCGACGAAGGCGGAGCGTCGTCGCGAGGAATCGAAGAGGCAACATGCGGCACGTAGTGCGAGCTAGACGGCCATCGCGGCCGGGGCCCGCCTCTAGCAACGTGCGTGGTGGGCGGCATTATGCTCTTGTTTTTTTTGTTTTGGGGGAAGGGGAGACAGAAAACCGTTTACGGGGTATGGCAGGCGTTTCTTTGGGCGGGGGAGGAATCGAGGATGAGGAGACCGCGCGCGCGTCGTTCGCGTCGTTCGCGTTGTTGTATCTGCTGGAGATGACGCTGCTTTCTTCGTTGTTCTTCACAGGCCAGATGGGGGACCGGGCGCGAAGGCAGCGACGCGACGCGATGCGATGCGATGCGCCTTGGGCTCGAGTTTCCCAACGGACGGGGGAAGGTCGGAAGATAAGATGCGGAATGAGCAGACAGCACGATGGCGAGAAAGCTGTGTGCGGATGAGTGTGCTCTTTCCTCGAGGTAGACGGTGCACAGAAGAGGGAACGAGCCGCAAGATAACGGAGCTTCGGGCTGTTGTTTTCTTTTTTTGCTTTTTGGAGGAGTTGCATCAAGATTGAAGAGAGGTGAAGGGGGGGTGGTGAGGCGGCAATGGACTTGCAGCCGAGCCAATTGTGGCGCCGTGGGAGGTCCATCATCGATGTTTTCGGGCCCCGCGCCCTAGGGTAGGTCCACTTGCGAATAATTGCAGGGGGTTGGGTTGGTCTGTCCAGATGTTACAGTATTGCTTCGAAGTTCGTGCTAAGACAAGTTGTACGTTGATCGCAGGTGGCGGTCCCAATAATCAGGAATCATCCATATTGTAGCAACCCGTACAATGACTGTTTGTGGTGGTACCACACGGAATAGGGAGGTTGCCATTTGGCTTTGTGGTGAGAGAAGAGCTCTGTCGAGTGTCGACTCTGACGTCCCCCATTGATAAACTACGGAGCTCAGCTCGACTATTACACATCAGGCACATGTACACGCGCTTGCTGACATAGAATGAGAACACAAATTTATCCATCGCCATGTACTCCGTACGCACATTCATGTAGCTCAACGCAGAAGTCTCGCTCAGAAATCTATGTTGTCAGTGGTCACCCACTTCTCCACCGTACCCAAGCGCTCAACGGCGCCCAAACGGTGGCGCGTAAATATGTAGGTACATGACGCATGGTCAAAACAACGTAAAATCATATGAGCTACAACATATATATACCTCGAATATCGGGGAACGCCAAAACGCCAAGAACGCCCGCCCGAACCTTTCAAACTTCTCTCCCATGAGAGCATTTGCTTCTTGCCTTGAATCACCTCAGTCTCACTACGTAGTACGAATCCGCCGAGGTGCCTCTGCATGGAACGGTAGAGTGGCAGTGAATCACACCGTCGCATCCAAACGGTATCGGTCCATTCCTTTGTGATCAGTTTTTCTTTTTTTGTTCTGTTTTAACGTTTCATTGTCTTGGAGTCCAAGTCCTGTGTGTGCTGTACCATTTGGCTGTTTTCTGTATTCCATCAAAGTCGCCTCTTGCGGAGGAGTGTACATGGACGATAGACTCCTTTCTCAGCGCGAGGCTGCTTGATTGCCACTTATTGCCTCGACAGAACCCACGGCATGATGCTCACGTCTCGCAGTTTTGTAAACCGTCAAGATCAGCTGATATGGCGGACTCAGCCACGAGCAGGAAACAGCGGAGGATGGGAGAATGGCAGTAGTATGGATCGTAACATGTTGAAGGCATTGCCACGCGGCAGCTATTGATCTCACGACTCCATGGCTTCTGCGGCTTCGATGGGCGCAGACTCGGCGGATTCGGCAACCTCTTCGATAGTGGCTGCTTCGTCATTGACCTCAGCAGGAGGCTCTTCAGCGCTCATCTGTGTTACTTGCGCCTCTTCCGGTGGGTTCAAGTCTTCTTCAGGGTGGACTGCTTGAAGCATAGGGTCATGAAATTCTTCTTGCTCGGGCTCTGACACTGGCCTTGGGTAGGTGAAAGCATCAGAAGTCGGTGACTCATGCTCGTCGAGTCGGGACCGCTTATTTGGTCGAGTCAAGTCATGTTCAGGTATGCCCTTCAGAGCCTGGAGCTCGAGCTCGAGCTCGTCCAGCCGGCGCTTGAGGTTATTTTCGCGCCGATGGCTATCATCTAGTTGCGCGCGCAACTGTCCTTCGCTATTCAGTGCGGCCTCTAATTGATCGCGAAGCTGGCTTTGCTCTTCACCAGCAACCTCTTGGCCCCTACGTGCAGCAGCCTCTTGTTGCTCAAGCTGACTTAATCGGCCCCGAAACAATTCGTTAATCACCTCCAGCTCACTGACACGGGTCTTCAAGCTAGAGCTATACGCGATGAGCTGCTCGTGGGTCTGCGAATCACCATGTTCCATCTGGTATGGATCGTCGACCATAAAGGAGGACATTGCTTGGGTGTACATGGATGGTGTGCCATTGCGAGATAGGGGAGAATCGGAGCCTTCGTTGCCGATGGACTTTTGCGACGTTCTTCGGATCGCTTGGGCGGCGGCATTTTGAGCAGCGAAGTCGGCACCGTTCACGTCAGCTAGGCCAAAGCCTTGAGCCTGTTGCTGTTGTTGTTGCTGCTGCTGCTGCTATTCCATTGCGCGAAGCTATGTCAGCTTCACGTGCGAACTGGTAGAGATGGGATGCGCGACCAGGGTAGATAGATATGTACCTTCTTTTTAGCAGCGAGGTCCGGGCGAATAGTTTTGACGCGATTGCGACTCTTGATGACGTCGGTCTTCAATGAAATCGGTCGGGGTCGGCCGTGAAGCTTAAGAAACAGACCACAGGCGTTGCATAGCACAGAGCCAAACTCATCGCGTCGCCACAATGGTGTAGTCGAAGTTGCGCAGTTTTGGCATGTCGGCTGCGTCGCAGAAGTGTTAGTAGCCATCATGGTGCCAGTGATGCGCGGCGGCTTGCGCAGCGAATTGCCAGGGGAGCTTTAGTAGGGTCGACGACCAGTGCGATAAATGATCTGCTATCTTGATCGATAAATGATCTACTATCGTGATCGATAAGGATGACGAGGAAGGCAAAAACTGGTCTGCCCAATGCGCCTCCCTGATAAGGAAAGATAAGCAAGCTTTTCTTCCAACTTCGAGTGTGGAGTCGACAGGCCACGATAAGGCACGTGACCCAGCATTATCTCCCAAGCACATGAAAACGCTCTCTTATTCAGGCTCGCCAAATAATAAGGTTGATGACATGTAAACAAGCCATGAAACGCTTCAATATCATTCGTCGAGCAGGTCCATAGATCAGGTGGCAAAGAGAGAACGATTAAAGGGATACGAGCGATGGAAAATGGTGCAGCAGTGGCATTTGAGAAAGGAAAACCCAAACTTACCAAGTTTCCATTGCCGTTGGTAGACGGAGGCGTTGCCCCTGCGTAGGTAGGATTTTGCGGTGCAACTGTTGCTCTGCGATTTGTTAGCCAATATCCCAACAGGTAGCCTGGTGAGCGCCCTATCTGCTCAGCTGGTCGCTTGGCTGGTCCTGAAAATGGCCATGCTCTGCCGGTATTCTGAGAGTCCTGCAACCGGCCCAGATGGTCGGAGCTTCGTGTTGCTACTAGCAAAACCGCCTGAGATCTGTGTCATGAAAACTGACCTTAGTTGTAGTGAGGTTTGAACCGTATCACTCGCGGCCAGAGCCGAAATACCAGGCAGTTGCTGCAGATTCGCTGACGCTGTTGTGGACGTCGAGCTCGGCCGAGAAATCGGGTCTGTGGTTTGTGCAGGGAGTGGCTGCGGATCGTCCATGGTGCAGATTGGGCGGTTTGCGCGGTTCTCGAGATGTCGCGGATTCGTCTTTCACTGTTTTCTCGCGGGTGGCTATCGTTCCGTGCGATTCTTGTAAAGATGGTCGCCAGTTTCGACTCGGCCGAGGTATTGCCACGCCCGCCTCAGCGCCTGCGGAAGGCTTCGACGTACGCGTGCCCTAAGTAATGGGAACCTGAGAATAGTATTTTCCCGCCGCGCAAATGAGACGACAACTCCGGGCGGGTTGTGTCGAGTGCAGGGAGGCTGAGAGCGAGGCTCGTTCGCGAGAAAGGCGGGGTGAGACAGCGCGTGATCGAGCCCTCGGGGCCTTCAGGAGCAGAGGATCCAGAAGATAGGTAGAGAACCCTTTGTAAGTAGTGTAGATAGAGGATAAATTGCGCAAGGAGTGTGTTACGACCCGTGGACGCGTGCCGTTGTTTTCTAGAGTGAAGCGTCTGACCACGGTTCAACAAATGCCCTCGACATCTCGTCTTGGATGGGCAGGTCCACTCATTTGTGGGCCAGGCTCTCCGTGCTTGATGATTGATCGCTGATGAACAACGGCAACGTCTGGACTCTGAGCAGTGCAGTGGGGGTTGAGGTCATCCCGCGGGTCCTCGCTTCCCCACTTGTACAAGGAGGTTATGCGCCAGGCGACGCCACGCTGTTGCTCTGCTCTACTGCTCTGCCACTCTTCTGTTCCTCAGCGCTACTGCCACACCTTCCAGTCTCCGCCAGTGAGGGGCCCCCCTGCGCATTTCCACATCCCACTTCCTCATCGCAGCAGACTTGCTTCGATCGTCTTGTCGTATTCCTCCCCTACCATTGCCTCCTTTTCGCAGCAAAATAGACACGCTTTCCTCCTCCAACATCATGTTCAACTGGGCAAAGCAACAGTAAGTTTGGAACAAGCGCGAAGCTCTTTATACCCCGGCTCTTGCGCCCCATGGCTCCGCAGTCTCAGCTAACCATGAATCCTGTTCTCTCCGTCGCCAGGCTGGCCAACGTTGCCGGCACACAGGAGCCCATCTATGGCCCGTCGGCTATCAGATCCGTCGCCGAAGAAGCAAAGGACATCCCATACACGGAGATCACCCGCGATGACCTGAAATGGAACGCTATGGACTCGACGTGTGTCGAGACTCAGACCTTTTATCTGGCGTCGGACAATGGTGACGTTGGTCTCGTGCAAGTCATCTATAGTAACGTTGCGTGCGTGGAGCGTCTTCTTCTCCTCTTTTGTCTCGCGATTTACCTTCAAGGCCACCATGGATGTACTCTGGGCTAATACACCGCACCATCTCTCCTCTGGGCTAATAGCGGCATGCGGACCACCTGCCAATTCAACTCCAAAATATTCTCCAAAGATGCATCCAAGCCTCACTTGTGGTGCTCGACCCCTCTGAATAACTTTGGATTTAATGAGGACCAGACCGGCTGTTTTGCCGATGACTGCATCCTGGAACTCTCGCAAGACGGAACCGAGTATACCATCAAGAGCATGAACGATGAGAGATCAATTGTCAATATCAAGATTACTAGAACTGCCCCTGGCTTCGTCGCCGGCAAGACCGGAACCACAAAGTACGGCACCAACCTCGAGAAACCGTGGGGCTGCATTCGGCACGTCTTTTGGCCACGATGCGCCGCCGAAGGTACAATCACCACCCCCGATGGCCCAGTCGACTTCAAGGGTCGCGCCATGTATTCGTTTGCGCTACAGGGCATGAAGCCTCACCACGCCGCTGCCAAGTGGAATTTTGTCTGCTTCCAGGGCCCCAGCTACTCTGCCATCATGATGGAATTTACCACACCCGCCTCGTACGGCACCACCTTGGTCAACGTGGGTGGTATCGCCAAGGATGGCGAGATTCTCACTGCTGGCGCCGGCCACGAGATCATTCATGCCGAGGTTAAGAACGATACGGAGAACGAGTGGCCGGAACCCAGTGCGGTCAAGATGGCGTGGAAAGGCACCAAAAAGGATGCCAAGCCAGTCAGCGCCACCATCGAAGGCAGCTTGGGCCAGAGAACTGACCGCGTTGATGTCATGGCGGAAGTGCCGGGCTTCGTCAAGACCATCGTGGCTGCTGCGGCAGGTACAAAGCCCTATATCTACCAGGTATGTCACATATACGACAGTCATCGTCGTCAGCTGAAGACTTCATGCTGCTCTCCTCACTGACACACAACTCTTTCGGTCCTCAGTACACACCAAAGATGACACTGAAGCTCAAAATCGGAGATCAAGAAATCGCCGAAGAGGGCCAGCTCCTGATGGAAGCTACGTTTATTTCGGAGTAGTGCAAGCCGCGACTACGGTAAGCATGTCTATTAGGGTAATGGTGCTGCGTTGTCGTTTAGTTTGGAGGTTATTTGTCCTTTGACGTGCGGAATGAAGAATGATGGCACGCGCCACAATTGGGTATACAACACATAATGATTCATCTGGGGACCCAAGACGACGCGGACGGCCTTGGCCACTCGCTTCGATATTTCTATCCTACTTTTTCCTTTTCTTGTTCCTAAGCATATCGCCGGTTTGAGGATGACCGGCTGGGCATAATTTGGGTACCCTTACATATTTAATCCGTTTCTTCCTTCCTTGCACATTAGCTTGCAAAGATACTTGGACTGTGAAAGCAGTGCGCTTCGTTTATTTTCATCAAGCGGGAGTGGGTGTTCTTGGGGATTCCTGTCGTGTGTATCGTTGATGCCAGATGGATATGGGCCGTTGCGCTCGAACTCAGATACTCCCTACATACTATATCGAACCCCCGGCACCGGCAGGGTCCCACTCCTTAATCAAGCATTGGAGATACATATGTACATACGTAGATTTCACGACTGTCATCGATATCTGGCCCTCTCCGCCTCCCTCGGCATAATAAAGGAACAAAAACATTCACACCAAGACCCAATACGACGCACGTCGCTTACACTGCTGCCGCGTAAAATCCTCGGATCAACAGCAGGCCATCCATGACTTGTCCTTCAGTGCAACTGTACCGTTAACTACCCAAGAGAATCTTGCAGAGGTGCAGACATGCTTCGTGGTGGAAACATGCTCTCATAGAGGCTCTGAGGGAGGCTACTCGGGTAAGAGATATACCCATTCAAATACGCATAAAAAGCGCGCACAACCCCCGCGCTCAGCTGTATATAACTATCCATCTATGAACTGGAAATAGCCAAAGACTTTTTAGGAGAAGCGTATATGCGTCATCATACAGATCCCAGTTACATTACCCGTCATATATTCATATTTTCATGACTCCTTTTCTTTTTCAGCCCCCGGGGGCTTCGACCCCTCCTCCTGAATTTCCTTGCCAATGGCCTGCTCGACCTGCCAGATTGCTCTCTCGAGCTCGATTTCCAGAGCTGGCACGTCCAGTTTTTCGGAGAAGCTCCGCACCTGGGCCTGAGTCAGGAGCAGTGTCTCCGGGGAGGAAGGGCTAGAGCTTGAGGAACTCGGATCCGAGGGAGTGGGAGATTGTGTTTTTTGCTGAGCGCCTGTTTGGCTGTACAGGGCGTCGAGGACGGGAGAGGTCGTCGGTCGGAGAAGCTTCTTGGACACCAGGAATTGGATGTGTTTGGCGCCGGCGATGGCGCGCCAGTGCGACCAAGCGCGGTAGACGAGGTAGAAGAAGGGCAAGTTGGGGATTCTGCAAGGCATTTCCGCGTTAGAGCCCGATTCTTTTTTTTTCCAAGTCCTTTGCTTTGACCATGTGAAGAAGACACAGAAAATGCGCGTGCTTCACACGAGTCTTTTCTGCATACAACAAGTTGGTACCACCCAAATGATGGCCGACGGATTGACCAAGGATCAATCCCCCCCTGACTAGCCAAGGGGAAACGTAAAAGGGGAGAAGATGAAAGGAAAACTCACATTGGCACAAGCGCAAAGGGAATCGTGATGGGCATTCCCACAATACACCACAACATTCTCCGCCTATGCAGCCCATCTCGCTCACTGCCCATCTTTCTGACCGCGTCCTCCGCCTGAGCCTCAGACATGACACTCTGCGGAAACACCAGCTCGACGTGATCTTGGTCCTGCCCCTGCGTCTGCGTCTTCATCTGCATCTGCTCCTCGCCCTTGTCTGCACTTTGCCGCCGCAGCTGCTCCCGGCTCGACAGCAGCGGCACAGACTTGAGGCCCCATTCCTCATAGGGTATCCGCCGAAACGCGTGGTTCCCGTACTCAACCACCTTCTTCTGCCATCCTGACTCCTTCTTCTCCCAGTTGGACCACGTGCGCTCTGCCCAGGCGGCCCCGCGGTCGAAGTACGAGGTGTCAGTCGGGGCGGTCGCGTGGTGCAAGCGCTGGGCGTAGAGGAGGCTCCTCCGTGTGGAAAGGGGGAGGAGGTAGAGGCGCATCGTCATGATTTCTCGTGGTATTGAGTCCCCTTGAAGTTTGGGGTTTGCTATTGTTGTCGGCTTATCAGAGCGGGAGCGTGACGTGACAATGAAATCGTGATGCTGGAGGAGAGGCGCCCACACAGCTTGGACGAGAACCAACGACGGATGATCGATTCTTTTATGATATGCTGCAAAGAATTGGGATATTCTTGCAAAATATGCAGTTTTTTCCTCAGTTTCAAACTTTCAAAGAGGGTGAGCGCAAAGATGTGAATGATTGAGGGAGGCGCAGCGATGGGAGGCCGTCCTAGGTAGGTATGTATGTAGTTTCCTCGTCGTTGGACTCGGGAGGAAGCGCAGAAGGGCGCAGCTTTGCGACAAAGTGGAAACGGCCAGGGATGAGATGCAGGGCGGATTCTACCTATTGCTCCATGGCGCGGAACGGCAAACAGAGAGAGGATCGCCGTGAAGCCTGGGCTTCGATTAGGACGCAGAACGGGCAGAAAGAGCAGAGCTAGCAGGAATAAAGAGATTCGTGACAGCAACTTGCTTACTTTCGTCGTTGGTGCAAGGTATGTACATACCGTAAATCCTTGACGGCATGTCGTGGGCCACAGCGCGATGCCCGATGTGGTGACGTACTTGCCAGAGGCCCTGCAGCATCACGTGCGCGCCTTCTTGGAGCGTCTGAGGCGGCAAACTTGCCGACGTTTGAACTTTGTCGGGATAGATCATAGGGCCCACTTACTTGCCGCGCGGGAAATAGGCGATGCACATTGCAAAGAAGTGACAAGATTTGATGAGTTTGCGTTTCTAGAAAGCCGCTGCTACGACTCACGAGGAGTGATGAGGCGGAAGAAAGCCACGAGTACCTACTTTTTTGTCAACACATTTATAATATGCAATTTTGCAAAGTCATCTCATCTATCCGGGCGAATGGTTTAGTGGTATAATACTCCCTTAGCATAACTTGCAGAACGTTGAGTTCTAGACAGACAGGGCAACGATTGGGAGTGGTCCAGGGTTCGATTCCCTGTTCGTCCAACTTCATAACTTTTGCCATTTCAATCATCTTTTAAAAGGCTCTCATCATGAACACTGAGTCCTGACAGTGGGCCGAGTCGGGCACAAAACATTTTTGCTGTTCTTCATTTTTGCCCAAAACATTTCGAGGTGCGATACCCTGGCGATATACGAACTGTCCATACACATGTGGCATCGCTGTGACTGAACACGCGACATACCCATAATGACCACAACTTAATGGAAAGATCTTCCTTCCAGAACGTAAATCTAGTGTATTAAAAAAGTAAAGTACCTTCTCCATCGTGAGTGAAAACATGCCTCTTGGAAACCCCTCTCGCCAACCTCATATATACACACAGATACAGACAGCACCGCACCGCACCCTTACAAGCCCTCCCATCCAAGCTTTCATGTACACACAGATGAACAATGCCGCAGCAAAGCCGTCACCAAAATCCCCGTTACGACTGGGGACTCTTGCTCCGACCCCCCACGGCTCCTTTGCCCACAATCTTCTCGGCTGCCCACTTCCACGATGAGGGACTCAGAGTTGGGGACGTAGTTCCTGCTGTATCTGACGACCCTTTCGATTGCTGCGACTGCTGCGACTGCTGCTGCTGGCCAGCTTTCCCCCCACTGTAAACTTCCATGTCGCTCTCGTTGTCGGTGTCCGCCCAGTCTCGGTCACTCCATGTCATGGAATCCGCTCGATCTGAGGCTTCGAGTCGCGGACGCCCGAGGGGGATGCTCTCGCTGTCGCTCTTCTTGGGCAGCTCGGGCACCTCGTCCAAAGCTTCTTCGCCAGCTTCGTTGACTTCTCCGCCGCTCTCGCGCTTGCTGCTCCCACCACCGCTGGCGTGGTCACCTTCGTTGCGCAGCTGGTGCAAGGGCCTCACTTCTCGTCCATCGGCGGCTGGCCCGTGATGGACTTCAAATGCTCGATCCATGTTGGGCTCTTCTTCATCGCGAACGCGTGCGGTCTCGGAGTCGCTAAAGTGTGCGTCGACCATGTGTTTGATCACTGGCCAGCCGTGCGCGTTGGCAAACATGCGTCTCACAATCATGTTGTTATGCGCGTCTGGCTCCAATTTGACCAGCACTTTGCGCCACGACAGATCCCGATGATAGCCTCGGGCAATTTTCTCTTCTACTCTCATGTTGGAAGCGTCTACGGTTTCCGAGGGATTGAGCTCAGGGCTGGTCTTGGCTGTGTCGTCGCCGTGGTCTTTGCCCGGGACGGTTTCCTTGGAATCCGCATGCAGCGGATTGTTGGGCGGGAAAGGAGACGTTGAACGACTGCCTGGCTCTGATGGTTGCGGCGAGCCCGAAATCTTGGCAGAATTCTTGCTGCGACGACCGAACGTCGACTGGCGTTTCTTCAACGGCGGCGGCGGCGGAGGGATATCACTGGGATGGTATACTCGGTCGTGAAAGATGGTTCTTGATCGCTTAGACGGGTCAAGTAGGTATTCTTCGCTTGGGATACTGGGGTTGAGCACATCGCCTGCTGATTCGAAGAAAGTCGTCTTTGGCGGTGCCGACATGCCATCGGCATAGCCATCACCCTCATGACCGGTAGTAGCCTTGCTTGGCTGCGGCTGCTGCTGTTTTCTGTCAGACTCGTCAGTGGAGCTCGAGGTGGCTATGTCGGGGCTGACAAGAGGCATAGTTTGTCCTCGCCGCAGCATCCTTTTCTGCTTCGCCGTCGGAACTGGGGTTTTGGGCGGATCTTGGCTCTTGAAAAGACCAAAAAAGGTGGATAAGCGAGAGTTGATACCAGAGCCTGGACCATTGTGATGGTTGTTGCTACTGCTGTTCTCTACACCCGGCTCGTCATCCTCATCACTATGGGCCCGCGGTACAGAGCGGATGCTAGCTCGTTCGTCCTCATGCATCGCATCACTAGAGGGCTGCGGAACTTGTCGCATGCCCTCTTTGGGAGAGCCCTTGGGGGTAGTGGTACCAGAATCGTCTTGCTGCTCTTCTTCCAAGGCGACTTGCTTCCTGCGTCTCGATGACGCCATGTTCGTGCCGGTCAGTTCTGCCCACCCAAACCCAACAACCGTTTCTACCAGGCCAGCATCTCTCCGAGCCTTTTCGACGCGGCCAAGGCCCTGCCAGTCGAGAAACAGGAGACAGCTTGTGCGGAGCGGCACGATTCCGTCATTGACCACATTGGAGTAGACTGTGCGGTTTCTAAACTTCTTCAGGGCCGTGTGAGCCGGGCCGGTGGGCAATATTCGTAACAGTGGTTTCGACTCGGGCTGTGATTCGCCATACACCTTCTTATGCGCCGACTCGCCGAGGTTGCTGACCAGAGCGCCCCATCCAATCCGAGCAATGGTAGGCGCTCTCCAGGTCAAGCCCAGATCTTGTCCGGTCCTACCTACAAGCCCAAAGTCAAGGGCGAACTTGACGTAAAGTGGGTTCTCGTTGCTTAACCCCAGAAAAGGGGTCGCCATCGCAATGAAATTCACGGGCTGAATAAGATCAAAGAATTTGGGCGAATGTTTCTGTATATAAGCAATAGCATATGTCTGAATCAGGCCGCCGAGAGAGTGTCCGACGAAACTTATGCTTGTGATCTGGTAACTTCTGTAGTGTCTATCATGCTTTGCCTTGGTAGTATCGGCTTGAATGTCACTATTCTTGTGCGCTTGTTTCACCTCGTGAGTGCCATTTTGGTGTGACTGGTCCTGGTGAAAGAGATGATGAGGATGGAGACTATGGTGGTGATGATGGTGATCATCCGCTAGGGCTTCAACAGCACCCTCACCGGCGCAGCCTTTCAGAGCACCTTTCGCAATCGGAAGAAATGGTTGGTCTGGGTACGTCATTGATAGAATATACCGCGATAATCTCTTTCCAAGGTACTTGATGCCTTTCTCTGTCTTTGTAGCATTTCCAGGATATCCACGCACGATGACTTCCTCATCGTCATCGTCGTCATCATCTTCGTCCACGTCATTTGCGATGTTATCCTGGCCTTCTTTAGACGGCGAATCCTCGTTCATCGAGCCATCAGGTTGTTTATCGGCCCTTGGCTTTTTTGCAGCTCTCTCCTTTGCCCTTCTAGCCTTCGCATCAATGCGTGCTTGCCTAGCGGCTGCATCGATGCTTTCTTTCATGTAAAGCATGTCAGCGCCTAAATTGCTGTGCAGACCATGCGTCAATATGACAAGATGGACCTTTTTTTTCTTCCCATGTGGCTTTTTCGGTTGTTTCAGCTCCTCGATCTCCGGACCACCAGTGTTCACCACGTTCTCCACAGGCTGATTAGCACCGGCGTCCTTTCCGGCGCTCTTGTTTACAGCGTCATCATCACAGCCGGGAAGGCTGGGCGTGTTCCAAAGCGCCGCGGAGTCCTCCACCTTGAGCTGTATGGCCCTTGAGAAGACACCCTTTGGCTGACCGGGATGGTGCCCATCCTTGGCACCGGCACTTTGCCGGTGATCGATCAGTTTTCCGGGCTGCGGCACTTGGCTGAAGTTGCCCCCAATCGACGACAGCGACTGGCTGAGGTTGAGAGATTTGTGATCACGCGCCACGACTACATCGAAGCCCACGGCAGCTGAAGTAGAGAATATGACCTGGGAGGCTATTTCGATCACCCACTCTGCGCATTCTCCATCGTGTTCAGGACCCTTTCCAAAGGTTTTGTTGCTTCCAATGCCGGCGTCTTGGCGAATGTTGTCCGGGACGATCAGCTCGCACTCCCAGGATCCTCCCGCCTTAAGCATGGGCTCGAACCGGGGGGCTCCGTACCGGCGAGGATTGGTGAACTTTTCATTGGGATTGAAGTGAGAAGGATACGCCGAAACGGACAGGGTATAGGGCCCGTGGACAAAGGCAGCGCGAAGGGCGATGGTCGAGGTATTTCGAATTCGAACATGTAGTTTTTCGGGGGAGGGGAGGATTCGATCTTGCGAGGGCGTGTACGTGAGGTTGTATCGGATCACCTCGCCGACCTTGACACTGCCGATCTGGTGCAGGAGCAGCATTTTCCCAGAACGCTTCAGCCCCAGGGGCGTCGCGAGAAACGGGTGAAATAGGGACCACAAAGGTTCGTGAGAGCACAAGAGAGAGACGGCGCCGTTGTCGCAAGCAGGTTGAGGGCAGGTTGAGGTTATGATGTCAGCTGTCTTGCCAGCATCCTCGGCCACGTGGTACAGCGAAGGTCCGAGCGCATGCAACGTAGGTAATCGGAAAGAGGGAAACGACAAGAGCAGTAAGGCAAAGCCTATTTCCGAGAGCGGACTTTGTGTATTAATGCTCCCATGGCGACGCGCCGAGCACAGGGTTGGTCTCGAAGATGCTCGGAAAAGGGGCTGCGCGCGAGATGATCAATTCTAACAAGCTTGAAGGAGCGAACAGGGCACCTGCAAGAGACGGGCTCACATGCCGTACCCCGCTCCTGCCGAATGGGGAGGGGCCGATAGCCGTGAAGCGGGGCGGTGGCCGTCACGGTTGGGACAATGGAGGTACATGTGTACATACTTCCGGAGAGGTACCTAGTACACACCGTGCAGTATTAACTCGGGCTGGAGGGTGAAAAGGAAATCACTTTGTCATTAATGTTTGTCAATTTTGGCTGTCGGAACAAGTGCAACAACTGTGCTTCAAGTGAGGGCTAGAAATGGGCCAGAACTGGACTCCAGCGAGGGAGCCCAGACGTACCTATACACCCCTCGCATTGCTCCCCTCCCTCTCTCCCTCTCTCTGAAATGCACATTGTAATTCTCGTTTGAATTAGTTCCTATTTTCACTATTCCGTGCGTATACATAGAGTAGATACATCTCAAATCAACCTTGTTCCACGCGCACTTATTTACACGCCACTTGACCAAGCCGATCAACACTACGGTCTGCCTACATATTACATACTAGGTGCCTGGCCCACGGCCCACAAAGCCAGAACATACTCGCCACAAACAGCTCGGATATCCAAAATCGCCAACACTCCTCCGACTATGCATGCCCAATTGTACTCTCCCCATCCGGAATCCCCGGCTCAACATACGTCCTCCACTGCGAGACGCGGTTCTTGCCACTCCCCGTCCCCGATAACCCCGCCAAATGCGACCCCTTGGCTGCCCTCACGCTGTCTTCCGCACCATCATACCCCCCAGGCACTCTACTCTCACGTCCTCCACGTCTCCTATCTTTGGAAGAAGGAGGAGACCGCAGTTCCGCTTTAGCTTCATAGCCACGCGATGTGTACGCGCCATCGGAAACGAAGCGCTCCAAGCGCGGTATATAGGGCAAGGTGCGGTACGTATCTGGCTCCAAGCTCTGATGGCGCGACGGCCGCGGACGTCCTCCCCGTGGAGCAGGTGCAGGTGCAGGTGCAGGTGCAGGTGCAGGTGCAGGTGCAGGAGGAGTAGGATGCATCATTCCGAGAGGGTAGATTGGTACTGTGGTGGATGATGAAACCTTGCCTGATCGGCTGCCGGATCTGCGCCGCGAGTGAAACGCATCGCTGTATGCTGGTACTGGTGGAGGAGCCCTATAATGTCGAGAATCTCCTGCATCCCGTCGGTAGTTCTCATTCATGTAATGAGCGGATGCATTCCCGATGCCGTGGATTTCCCCAACGCCTCCAATCGTTTCGGAGCCATTGTGGTAGCCGCCGGTCCTGTACTGTAAATGGCGCGCCATCTCGGCATCGCGGACTTCTTGTTCTCTGCGCATGTGCGTCTCTGCCTGGTAACTTGCTGGCCGGTGCCGAAGGGGCAAGGATGTGGGATAGTCGAATCCTGGTCCCGGGTACCCTCGGAGTTCTGCTGGTGCCGGTGGCCCATCTGCGTGGAATATGTCACCTAGATCGCCCCGTATGGCGGGGATGGGAACGTTGAGCATGTCCTCTGAGGGGCCTTCATGCATATTCTCGGGATTGAACCACGGACAGTCACACTTCTTCCACTTGAGCCCACAGATCATACAAAACTCGGCGCCGCAACGACTGTAAGAAGACGAGTCAGTGGTCTATACCTATGCCGCTTCGATAATGAGACAGGCCATTTCGTGAAAGAATTCAAAGAGCGAGGAACGAGGGGGCGCGGCTTGATAGTTACCATGTCATATGATTGCAGCCTTCTTTCAACTCGACCAAAGCTCTGCACTTGAAGCACCTCTTCCACCCTTCCTCCTTTGCCTGTGCAAGTAGCTTCGCTGTTTCGGCATCACTGGAACATGCTTGCGATCCATGCCAGCGCCCATTGCACAAGCAGCAAACTTTAGTGCTGCATCGACCGCATCGAGCAACTTTGCGTCCGCTTTCGCGCCGGATGTTGGCTGGCCTGATCCACTCGCCACATTTCCTCGACGGGCAATAGATTCTGTTCTTGGTGGAAGATTCGGCGAATTTGCGATTCCACAATCTTTTGAACGTGTGGTCGAATAGACGGTCGACGTGCTTGACGGGAATGTGGTTCTGACAGCATCGCGGGGGCATGTGCTGGGGATCGGAGATGGACAGGTTAAAGACGCGCCGAAGACATGTCCGACACATGGAATGGCCGCATTTCAACTTTGATAGCTTGGCCGGGTTGATGTCTTCTAGACAAGTGCTACATTGAGCGCTATTCAATTCAATTCATTAGCTATTGCCAAACTTCGATGCCAGACTTGAGAATGCGTCTTCTTGTTTTCAATTCAATGTCTTGCTGCGCCGGGGACTGCGCCAGGGAAAGAATACAGTGTGGGGGATAACATGCCGCTTTTTCGAACTGCCAGTAGCTTTCTCGCTGTCCTGACGTCCCTGAGAAACTCCAAACATGGCGCTTATAACGCTTGAAGATTTACTCGCCAAAGATCCCGCTCTGCTCCGACTCGACCTGAAACTACTCATTCTTCGCGATGGTGGTGGTCTATCGCCATGAATGTCTTCGGCAGATGTGTGATGTTTATGTCTGAGCGATCTAGGTTTGTTTACTTTGCGTCAGAAATACCATTCTTCGTCAAGGATGCTGGCTAATCACTCGGTATTCGAGAGTTCACTGTATTTACCTTCTTGATGAAACAGGCGGCCGAGAGTCTTCAATCACATCAATCCGACGAGACTCAGCGCCCGGATCCGGCGTCTTCGGAGATGCATAGACCCCATATCCTCCATCGCTAGCAGCATAGTGCCTCCTCGACTCGTTGTCCTCGTTTGCGTGTGCCCCTTTCCTGCGCCTATGGCGTCTTGTACCCGATGAAGACTCCATGTACTCATCCCGACTGAGCTGCCTTCTCTCCCTGTGTCGTCGTGGCTTTTGCTCAACAGCTTCAATAACTTCAATATGATCATCACCATCGCCGCCGTCGCCGTAGTCATAATCGATGTCGTAATCACCATAGGTGCGACTGTGTCCCGACACGTTTGCCCTTCCATGCGCTGAAGAGGCATCTCGTGTCGAATGCCTATGTCGAGGAAGATGGTGCGATTCGCTCGGCCGCCGACATCCAACTGTTGCAGCTCGTGTCAAAGTTGCACCTACTGGTGGGGGCATTGCAGAAGCAGAATAGTCACGCTGAGCAACGGTTCTGGAACTAGATGGCCGCCGTGGACGGCGAGACGTCGTCCTACGCGGAGAATCATGTACTTCACCATATCCAGCATAGGGCAACGAATCGGGCGCCAGTTCTTCGGGCTCGGCCGTCTTGTGGAGGGAATGGTCGTCGTAGTATGTTGACCTACCACGCCGAGGGCCACCTATCACAGAGCCCATCTGCGATGAAGCCGCCTCGTCCAAGCCGCCTTGAAAATGATATCGTTGGGCTCAGGTCGTGCCCGCGATGGTTCGGCATCAGTCCTCCTCTCCGCCCAGATTACGTAGTCCTCGTCGGTGATGGGCTGTCGTCAAGCTAGCGTAGGCGCGAATAATAGTGAGAATTCTTATGGATGGCAAATGGAGATGAAAAAAGGAAGCGAGCTAACACGACGAGCAATCCTGCGAAGCCTGTGAGCCAGTTAAAATTCTCCGAGGTGCATCAAGCTACTGCAGCATACGTCGTTGATTGGAAGACTCTTTCTTTTGGCTGGGCAAACTACGCGTACCGCAATGATGATGGGGGGGCACGACTGGAATGACGATTTTGGTCGAGCTGAGCCTCCTTCCCTCAGTTGCGAATTGTCGGGCCGCCACCATTTATATATCTTTTCAGGCCAAGATGCTGTTCACCTTGCGCCGTACAGGTCCTCGACCGTTCCAGTCGATTGATAGCACCGGTCATGAGGCGCGTGCTGTTCAAGATGGCAGCCGATCGACACGAGACGATGGGGCGCGTTCAGCTGAACGACGGCACGAGGTCGTGAGGGGTTGGTAGAACAGGAGAATCGTGGGAGGGATCGTAGAGCGGACGAGAGGTTGTCGAACGCAAATAAATTGAACACAGACAGAATGTAGTCATTGGTGTTCCCATGAGCGTCCCATGTGCGCTTCTACGGTTCCTCTTCTGCTCCCATGTTCGTCCGATTCTTGCCCGAGGCCAAGCAACCCTGATGAACCCCTGCCTCAATGAAGCCGGGGCCCAGGGGATGCTTCATGGGCCGCCATGATTGGCTCCATCCGTAGTTTGTCCTTATCCACTCCTGATAGGTATCTTGTCTCTGTCCCGTTGTCACGTGTTGAAACTTGAAACTTGCACCCAAACCCAGCTTATCGCTGCTGCCATCTCTTGAGTCTTGGCTGCGAGACGTAAGGGAAAAGTTTGCATCAAGGCAAGCTGCTGATGACGACTGTCGATCGACGATGACATATATAGTCGCACAACTCGGCCGCATTATCGAGCCTGGTTACGCACACCGCTCCGGCGCACCTCTTGGTATTCACGTACGAGTACTCCGTACATGGCCTGAGGGCCTCGGCAGTGGGCACATCATGGTCATCATCGCATGACGGAATCTGATGTGATGACGGGGTTTGTGCGCGGACAACTTCATGTGGGGGCTAATAACGGCCCGGGCCTTTGATATTAATAGGGAAGCGGGCACTAGGTACCGGCTCTTTCTACACACACCTAAGGTTCGGAATATCAGGCTCCATCATCCGTCAAGGACTATTGAGTTCCAGAATCACGATAATCACCACTACACGCCATCTGTATGGGACGGATTTGGTCTACCTACATAATAAGCTGATGAATGTACACATTATGGTCGACAATCAGATGGGAGCCACCGACCGGTGACGGCCGAAAAAACAATGAGCCCCTCACTTTGTTCGAAAAGCCTGCCGACTCTTCTCAGCTTCCTTCACGATGTCGATTGCCAAAGCCAGGCTGGGAGCCAAGGAGGCGTACTGGCCCATTTCCATGATGACCTCGCTGATGAGATTGTCCAACGCCTGTTGATGCGGAAGAATCGTGAGGAGTATGTTCAAGAGAGACGGGCACATCGAGGAGCCCATGAGCAGGAGAAGCTGGGAGACTATGGACAAGGCTCCTTGCCACAGATAGGGCATACGGCCTGCGTGACTGCATCGATCAGTTAGGTCCATCGTTTTCTTCACGGTCATCACAGCCAGCTGAAGTAGTTGGAAGTGGCGCTCTACTCACTATTCCCTGATGTTTTCCAACTGGAGGACAGACGCCTCAAGACATTTGTGGCAGCACTCGCGAACTGCCGGATCCAGCACCGTCGGCTCATCCTCGAGCACAGCAAGAACATAGGGGCGGTAGATGATGGTTTTGCATGCGTAGAACCGTAGGCGAAGAACAGCCTGGACCGGGTCTTGTAATAACGAACGGGAGAATGGAAACTGGAGGGGTTGAGGTAAGCTCTCATACCATTGTGTCAGTTGAAAGTCCAGCTCGGCCACAACAGGCTTGAGATTTGTGGGTGACGCCTTGGAATCCTTGGAGTAGATGAGCTGGCTCACACGATTGAGCAATCTTCGCAGAGCAATCTCCGCGAGGAAGTACCAGAGCTCATCCTTGCCGACTGGACATTGATCTTGGCCTTGATCTTGATCGTGGTCTCGGTCTCGAACTTGATCTTGGTCCTCGCCCTCGAATCGTCCGGGAAGACCAATCGTCTCTTCCAGTTGCACTGCCCCGGAGTGCGGAAGGTCCAGCTCCGCAAGTAGGTCACTTTCGAACAAGAGCGTGTTCCAATATATGCGCACTACAAGCTCTCTTTGTGCCACAGGTATCCTGTCCGGGGCCATCAGGAGGAGTTGTAGCTTGGTACTGGTGATACAAAGCAAGTTCCAAGCCTCCAGTGGGCGGACCAAGTAGAACAGGTACGCAGCAGCAAGCAGATGGCATTGAGCTGCCAAGATATCGTTGCTTGTGATCATTTCGGGAAGTAGCGACCCTGCCGCCATGAAATACTGCATGCCAGGCGGCGTTTCCTGCGGCGTCACTCGAGATATGCTCTCTCGCAGGCTGGCCTCGCCGAGGGCCAAGACCAACAGAACAATACAGCTCTCAGGGCCTTCACGAAATCCGCTGGACAGGGCTGTTCTGTATTGACTCGGCCACATGAGAGGATTGATGCAAGCATACCAAATATTCACGCGGTCAAAGTAGGCCTTGATGTAAGACCTATTCTTGGACAGATCCACGCACTGAGCTTGAGTCAAGATCCGAAGTGGCTCTCGGGCCATCTCCAGCTGCAGAAATATTCGAGAATCGTAAGGCTGCGGGACAAGATCACGAATAAATGGCCATAGTAAAAGATGTATTGTGGCGTTTGTGTGTGATTTCGGCATGGTCGAGATATTGGGTGCAGTAGGTACACTCGAACACGTGCTAAAGCCGCCACTGCGAATGGCGGCATTCGTGTGGAACGATTCTGGAACGAAGGTGCAATCGCTCTTCATTGCGGTGTCGTTGCTCGTGGATGGGGAGTTCTGTGATATGTCTATTCCTTTTGTCTGATCGACGGCTGTCAAGTTTTTGTGCAAAAGATTCTCGATGCGATTGAGATGCTCCAAAATCAACTTGTCGCCCGCGTCAAGCTTCACGCCCGGCTCTCTATACACGCAGTCGGCGCCTAGTTCCGTGCACAGTTTACACTTCGGTCTGATGCTATCGCATCGCGACTTCCGGGAGCGACATAATTCGCACTAAATAAGGTGCATGTAAGCTCCACAGCGTTCATTTTCTATTGTCTTTGGTCAGGTTTTGGAAGGCAGCAGACTTACAGCAATAGTAGCCCTCTTGCGCGGATATTCGACACCCGAATCGCTGACCTTGTTCCGCAATGAGGTTAAAAAGGAGTCATCGCTCGACAATGATAGTGCCGTAGATGGTTTTTTGTTTGGGGATTGAGATTGGAAGCGTAATCGACCCGTCAACTGTCGTGTCTTGCGTTCGCGGCTGACTCTTCTTTTATGTTCTGCCTTGACACCTGCGGGGAATTCGATGTCCGAAACCATATTTCGATATCATGTCATTGGCGCCGGGCCGATCGGAAGGAAGACGGGGCGCAAGCGGTCTAAATGACAGCGAAAAGGACAGAAACTTTCGAAATAGCTGATTCCAAGTAGGGATGTAAGAGAGGCTGACAAGGGCGATGAATCGGTGCTGCTCTACCCACCTTGAAAGAACTGAGTGTCTGAAAGCCTCGGGCTAGGCGAAGCACAGCAGTGGTTGACGGACTAATAGGAAGCGGAGATTCAGAAAAGTCTGCTCTGCCTATGCGCTTTGTCTTGGTAAGTTTACTCCCTCCTCTCAAGGTCACGACATAGGTCTCATCGCACGTGAGATCTGGTGGACAGGTGGCAGACACAAGGGGGAGGTCAACTTTGGTTTGAGTTTGGCCAGTCAGAGAGCAGCTAGTTGTTTCGCCGTCGGCCGGTTGGATGGAGACAGGAGAAGCCAGGGCGTTCAACTTCCCCGGACCATGATCCATGCTGATGCGGTTTCAACGTTTGCATGCATTGAACAAGTTGATGCCGCTCATGTCCAGCCGACGTAAGACCAGCAAAAGCGGGAAAATGTGGGCAGCAGCGCCAGGTTATTGCCGGTCCCGTTGCCGTTTTGGATGGACGGAATAATTAGAGTCCGAAACAAAGGACTCAACTTGGCGTTGCGACGAACGTCCATCTTCTACACTTGATCTATTATAAACCACTGCGGCTGCCTACCTATCTCGTGAGTCCATGTCTATCCATAGGACATCAAATCAGCGCAGCATGTGTGCTCAGCTGTCTTCGTCAAAGATCACCGACGTCACCTGACCAGGAACATTGGCATAAGCAGCAAACTTCCCGAGTCTGCCAGTCTCGACATCTCTGTCAATGAGGACAACTCGCCCATCGCTCTGTTGCGCCACGGCAAGCAAATTCCCAGCCCGATTGATCGAAAACTGACGAGGGAACCGACCACCACAGGGCACTTGCTGGATCTTGGCGAGTGTGCCCGTATCGCCGTCAATAGAGAAATTGATAAGGGGGTCCGAGACAATTCTGGTGCTGTTTTTGGGGTCAAAGTTGGAAATGCTCAAGGTGTTTTCGTTCCGGGAGGACACGATGAGAAATTTGGCATCAGGCTACAAACAAAGACAAAGTGGGCTTATTAGCCAAGGCCACATCCGAGACGGTATCATTTGCCTCGTTGCAGTAAGAGAGATGGGGAAAAGAATGGTACAGGACTCACAGAGACGGCGATTTCAGCAGCCGCAGCTCCACTGGGAACAGGGTTGCCCACGCCATGAGTCCCAATAGTGAAGAGCTCCCTGAACTTAACGGATGCTCTGCGGTACGTCACCTGATAGCCGACGATGGTGTTGGCCAATTCCGTCACCAGGTACATGAAGGTCTTGCCTTGGCGAACTGCAAAGGTGATGTGGCGGGGTCCACTGCCAGGCTTGACACGAATGGGAGGCAGCGCCGTGAGCTTGAGGTCTGTGGGCTTACGGATGGCATAGACGTGGATCTTGTCGGCGCCGAGATCAGGGACGAGGATAAAAGAACCGGTAGGATCGAGAAAGGTCTCGTGCGCGTGCGAGGCACCTTGTCTGTCCGGGTTGGGGCCAGGATGTGCGATCTTGTATTGATCGGTCTGGACGAGCGACAGATGAGACGGGTCGGAAACATCCCAGGTAGTCAATGCTCCGGGGGAACTGTCATGCAGATGAGTTTGTCAGTCACGCCGCAGTGTTCTTCCTTCTTCGGGGCCCAGGGGTAGTAAAGGGGAGAAGGATCAATCCTTCATCGGCCATCGGCAGGCTCGTCTACAACACGGGACACGATGGGGTTGATGTATGAAAGAGTCGCGTCAACCACAAAGAAAAAGAAGAAACGTACTAATGAGCAACAGAAAGGCCTCTCTTCCGCCCCTTGCCGTACATAACACCACTCACGGGACCTCCCAGTGTCGAGACCTTGTCAAGTCTCCTCAGATCCCCATGAGCAGACGTCGCAAACGACGAAAGCGATCCCTTTGCCGTCGTGAGGCCCTCGTCGACGCAAAATAGTACCGGCTTGGTCCGATCTAGCGTCAGCCACGACGGGCTCCCTGCGCAGCCATTCGTCGAGGAGACAGTCCTCAACAATGGCACTCCCGAAGTGATGGCGCCGCCACAGCCGCCTGCCGAGCAAGCCGCGCTCAGATCCAACGTCGTCGTATTGCCGCTGTACGAAGAAACATAGAGAAAACCAGAGGCCTGCGTCGCGACTGTGGCAGTCGCTGTCGCATGAAGAAGGAAGAGCGGTAGGGCGAAACCTGCAATCATTGTGTATTCTGCGTGAAACAGTACGGCAACTTGCAAGAGAGTCAGAGACCGTTGTGGTTTTTCGAATGGTAGACCGCGAGCTTGAAGAAGAGTAAATCAATGAACCATTGAGCCAGCGAACCAACAAACTTATGAACCAAAGAACTAACAGATCAACACGAGCTTTGAAGCAAATGCAATGAAACGATAAAACGAAAGAAGTTCTCAAGTGTCAGCTTCAAGCGAGATTTCCGCGCCACGCAGAACACAAACAAATCCTACAACGCGGACTTGCCTGCCCTTCTCTCGACCGGCGGCAACACATAATCATCTCACCCACATTAATCCGACTCCTTCGCTGTGTAATAGGTAATCCCGTGCTGACTTGGCGGCATCACAAGATCCCATAAGATCCCCGCCGGCCGGGTCAGATCGTGCGTACCCCTGGCAGCCTACAGGCATGCTTGCACTTACGGATCACGTTAGGTACAACAATCGGCCGATCATGCCCTCATTGTCTCCGTACGTACATACATAGCATTCTGCGTAGTACTGCGGTATTTTTTTCGCGTGGCGTGAACGAGTCCCCATGTATCGATCGTCGTCATCCTCTTCTCGAGACCATGTACCTAGCTATGCTCCGTAGGACTTTGCACCTATGTACATGCAGGTTAGCATGAGGAAATGGGGTTGTAATCATAAAAGTTTGTGGTCCGTATAGGGGGATCCCGGATCCATGCTTTTGCTTGCGCATGCCGCATGAGCCATTGGAGAGTCAGGAACGACAAATCTCAATTTCCAAAAGGAGTCACAGTAACTGTCAAGGTGAGAGTAAGAGTGTATAGGTACCTAGGTACCTACATATGCACACGGAGTTTGGAGTGAGAAGAGGCCGGGGGGCAGCGGGGAAACATTTGCAAGGGTGTGCCCTGGAGTTTGTATGTACTCTGTACATACGGAGTAGAAGGCCCAATTTCCAAAGTGCTGGAGCCTGGCACTGAGCAGAGAGTTCTTTTTTAAAAAAAAACTTTCTTGATCTTGGAAAGAGCCGCGTGGATCGTGAATAATAAGTCTCATGTGGCTTTTGCTCATGTTTCGGCCTCTTTGCTCTTCTTTTTGGGCCGTAACCCTTCAAGCACGAAGTGCCACATCATGTACCGTCTACGGAGTGCGGAAGTCTGTATGTAATCAGCGCCGCTAATCCCCGCAAAATGGCCGAAGTTGCTGTTCCCCGGTCGCTTACGGAGTTAATGTACAGCGCCCCATCTGCATGAATCGTGAAGATGCAGAATGGGGAAGGTTACCCATGTATGCACGGAGTAAATGCATTATTCACCACCGTACCTCGCGCGCAGCACAGGTATGCTGCAGCTACCCAATCTTGGGATAAAATAGGGCATGTATGTAGGTACATATGTATGTACTACTATTTTCACTCAATCAGCATTTTGAACGTTGTCAATATATTTATTTATGTACAAACGTCCCTTCCATCAGATTCTGATCAGATTCTGAGGTGCACCCGGTCGCATTGGCAGCTTCTTCATTCAGAATCATCCGTCTCGGCTCTCAACACTGTCCCTCGCGCAGAATCGTGTCTTTCGTTTCCAAGCAACTTCCGCCGTCAGCCGACACGAGGCTGTAGGAAGTAGCTATGTACAGTTCCAGCCGCCGCATCTTGGCCACCCTCGTCGCCGAGTTTGCCTCGTCTTCACCCCAAGCTTAATCAGCCGGTCCTGGGTCCAGCTCGATGGCTCCCCTCGAGCTCGCGGTCGAATAGATATCGAGTGGCATAAAGGCTTATTGGCGTGTCACGTGCGCAGTGCGTCACTGTGCGTGCCTGAGAGCGTTTGTCACGACGCTGAAATGCCGAAACTTGCCCGTAAATTCCTCTAGACTGCAATATGCTGGAGGAGGATGAGACTGGTAATGCTCAATTTGTTTCGAACATGTCGCAATAGGCCAATGCGACCTTGCAAAGAAACAGGACACTTGTGCCTCTCGATTTTTGACCAATGACAAATGACGGCTTGGGAGAAGAATTACAAAAGAAACTTCGAACACATGACGATGATATCATCATGATGGAAAAGTCTTCACACTGGACAGGACCCATTGGATGACAAAAAGAACAAGCGCAGAACGGCACTTGCCACTGATTTGGGGAAGACTCGAAGAGTCAACTCAGAACTGTCAAGACGTGAATCTACACGGGATCTCGACAAAACTCTCGACACAAAACAAAAGAGATGATCGAAGAGTCACACTGTACACAGACAACGGCGAATCGGCGATCAGTATTCCAATGTCCCCTCAAAGCATAGCAAAAAAGGTTGAAAAACAAATGAAGAAAGAAAATACACTAATCCCAAACCGGAGGGACAGCAAACGGAACTTGGAAGAAAAGCGACGAAAACAGGATTTCCCGAGCGTTTCCCTCGATACATATCATCTTTCGGTATCCTCGCCTTCTTTCCAGCCTGACCACGCGGCGGCACACCGCGTGAGTTAATGTAGAAGCGAGCGCCGAGAAGTGAAGCGGTAAAGTCCGAAGACAGGTCACAGAGAACATGCCCACCTCGGACACTTCTGTTTGTCTGAGCAAACAGAGGTGTTTGAGGTCGTTGTGTATATAAGGATGCAGACTCCCCGTGTGCCTAGAGGCGCAATGCAAGCAACTTGTCTTCAAATCCGAGCCGCAGTGAAGTGTTGTGTTCACAGAACATTCGTCAGTTCCAAGTCCGAAACATCAGTCATCAGCTCTTGTAAGTTGTCAAAGGGATGTCAGGGATCGAGGCCAAGCCTCAAGGTGATCGAACTTGATCAACAACATCACTAATAATCGGCCACTGCAGACAAGAAAACAGCATTCAAACATCACACTTTCTATTTGACACGCGGTCACAATAAAAGACACCTTGGCCGGGCCAGACTTTGCCATTGTGGCAGACAGCCTGACGCTCGCCGCCCAACACGTGCGCCGGTGCGCTGATGTACCCGCCATAGACATAGAGTCACTGGCAAATCAAATGGCGGCTATTACTCGGCGGCAGGATAATTTTGAAGTAGAAATGAGGAACAGAATCCGCCGAGAATTTGTGACGATGAACGCCAAACTTGGGGTTTTGTGATCAGGCCCCCGCGTCGGACAAAATAATTTAAGAAACGCGGGCTGTCACTCTGACTCAGACAACCCGCAATCTGTCGATCATTGCGACAAATCCTCGGCGGATGCTGTTCCTCATTTCTACTTCAAAATCGTTCTGCCGCCGAGTAATAGCCGCCATCTGATTAGCCAGTGGCTCTATGTCTACGGCGGGCAGATTGACGCATCCGGCGCACGTGTTGGGCGGCGAGCGTCAGGCTGTCTGCCACAATGGCAAAGTCTGGCCGGGGCAAGACGTCGTCCATTGTAGCCACGTGCCAAATAGGAAGTAGGATTATGAATATGCTCTAAAATGGTGCTCTTTTAAGTTTTGTCTGCAGTGGTCAGTTATGATGTTGCAATGAATTCGCTCATCAGCCGCCTTCCGATGACAAGCTGCTGCCTTCTGAAAAGCAGCCTTCGCCTTTTGATGAGCAGCCTCCCAGTCCTCACGTACAGCCTCACGTACAGCCACCATCTCCTCATGAAAAGCCGTCATTTTCCAGCGCAACATCCAGCGACTGTCGTGCCGATCACCGGCGAGCAGATCAACAATAGCTGTTACCTGTATGTAGGAACCGCGGTGGAGTGTTACTCGCTGTACTAGGATATTTCCCTATGGGTTATGATTTATCAAGTAGAAGAATCTAGAATTGGGCAGCCCAGGTCAGCCCGGCTAGGTTACAATAATAATAAAATTATAATAAAAAGATGGCTCTTCCGGAAACGAAAACACTCCCAATATCTCCATGCGAATCCCTTTGTTCAACTGTAACAAACGACATTTTCGCCATCACGATGGAGTTCCAACAAACACTGAAACTTGACGCCAACGGTGCTGTGGCTATGCCTGCTCAGCAACCTTGGTCAATTGCAGGATGGCCATACATCCACAAAGGCCTTCATCAATGAACTCTAGAGTCCAGTGACCAGAACCACATCATTAAACACCGCGCATTAGAAAACGTTGCTCGAATGGCGTATTCTCGAATTTCAGCATATAAATTTTACCCTTGGACTTAAGATTGCGGGTTTGTTTTGTTTTGAATCTATCATGTTTTTTTGTCAATGTGATGTCAGATCGCGAACGAGTTACGAAAATATGATGGCCGGTAGCTGGGTGTTCGACGCAACGAGAAAAAGGTGGAGCGAAATCAAGAAAATGAGGCCGCGGGCCCCGAAGGTCGAAAATGGGGTCAAGATCGACTCATCGAGGTCTCAGGTGACTGTAGGTATTCGATAAAGGAATGAAGGGAGAAATGCTCGGAATGCTACATTTTCTTCGTTTTCTTCATGTTTTCCCTTCCTGTTTAGGTTTAGTCTAGTTCCTCCGTTTGGCTATATTAGGAGACCTCTTCTCTCATCATGTACATAGTTGAGAAGGGCAGGGGGGGCTAGTTGAGTCGAATCGAGTACAAAGTTGTCTTTCCATTTTTACAGGAATTTCGGAAACCGGCGAGAGTCGCCATCGTACACATTGTCACATGTCCAGTTTGTCCCAGTGGGATCGATCGTTTGTTGTAACTTGTTTTGTTTTATTCCCCTCAGTTTATCTGTATTTACTATCTCGGCCCCTCGACAGACGTGCATTTGCACTCGATAGAAGAAGTGACCTCCGCTTCACACCCAAAGCAACGTCAAGCCGCCTTCTTCTGTCTGGCAGTCGACCCTCGACGCTGTGTCCGAGCTCGATCAAAATGGCATCCACACATTGTGCTGAAAGAATAAGTTGCGGTCAGTCATCAATAATAAAAGGCATACAACCAAGTTCTCACTCACCGGGCAATGCATCGAGAGCTCGCAGATTCTTGGGGAAGTCAGGAATCAATTGACCCGTACGCATGTTGTAGAGAGTATCCAACGGCGCATCATCATCCACAACCATGCCGTTTTGCATACGGCTACTTTTGTTTAGGTCTCTACGAGAACGATTAGCTCCCACTACCGGTCACAAGACATGCTAGGTGTCAATCTGACTCACATAACCCGAAGTTTGGTGCGCATCTCAGCGAACCCTTCCTCGAGCAAGGCCTTGAATGTCTTCTCCAATTCATACGTCCGCTCGATAATAGCTGCTACACCTGCCGTAAACAAGTCCATGTCACGCATCTGCCTAGCACTGCCTTTGGCGGCGGGCAAGGTGTCGCATCGGCCCAAGTGTTCGGGAGTAACGGTGAGGTCCTTGGACTCCTTGGCGACGGGCACGAGACCAAGGTTAGGTTGGGGCAAGATGTCTTTCATTTTTCCGTGTCAAATCGTGATGAAAAGCTGCTTATTGTCTGATGGTTACTGATAAATGATGGTGTTTTGTCCAAGTTTGATCACTTTAGCATCGCGACGCGTGTTTGATAAACAACAAAGTGGTTTGTGTGACCTCATATGCATCTATCGAGCCTCAATGTGTACATGCATACAACGACCCAATGGAAGGACGGTTTCGGATTGTGCGCCGGTACGGCTCTCCAAAACCTACATTTTATCGTCGCCATCCCAGGCGCTTTCCTAGCGCACTTTCAGCTCGCCAACAACGTCCGGCACGTGCAGGTGAGGTTTTCTGATCAGCTTGTCCTCCTTCCAAGCTCAACCAGTCCTTGAGCTACGGGTTTCACTAATGTATCTCCAACAGCTCGCGTTCACGGTTCAAATTTGAGATACCTGTCTAGGGCAATGAGTGCACTGCTTCTATAAAGGTTCAGTGGCATTCAGGGGCCTATCGAGACAGGTGATCCTAACAGCGCCATTTATCAGCTTTTCCAGCGCCTCATCGAAGAAGCCCCCGTTATCCTCCGGTGGGCGATACAGCGGCGATTACGAGGAACTGCATCGCCTTCCAGCGTCTGTGTGGCCAGCAACAGCGCCAATTTTGACGAGTATTGTTATAGAAATAACAATACTCATTTTGACGCAGGCCGCAGCAGTGCAGCTCATCGTGTGGGCACTGGGATTGTCCAACTCTCCACTGTTCACCCTCTTGCCTTAGGGGTTAGTTTAGTTGCTCAGCAACCTTGGTCACTGCCGCATGGGCCATGGGCCGGCCCATGGCCATACATCCACTCAGGCCTTCATCAATGAACTCCAGAACCGCAACTGTTTAACAACATCAAACACCGCGCATTAGAAAACGTTGCTCGAATGGCGTATTCTCGAATTCCAGTCTATTTAAACTTTACCCTTGTGGACTTAAGATCGCGGGTTTGTTTGTTTTGCATTTATTATTCTCTAGCTCTTAAAGCCTTAAAACATGCGTATAAAGTCTTTCTCTCGACTCTCCCAGTTTTTAGAAAGTTTGGTTGAGGGTCGAGGGGACGTCTAGTCGAGCTTTTTCGACCTGAATACAGTGATATTGATTTCTCTTCTATAGAGGCGGTCGTCACTCGTGGCAATTGGAGAGGACTTCCATCTTGAATCTTTTTGGCATAGTACCAGTCTTCACTTGTCCGTTTTGTCATTGAATAGGCCTTGTCCTGATCGTCATTTTTTTATTTTTCTTATTCGTCCTCTGTCTGCAGTATCGTAGATGACGCAACCTTCGCCTCACACACAAAGCATGGTCAAGCAGCCTTCTTCTGTCTTGCAGTCGACCCACGACGCTGTAGTCGAGCTCGATTAAAATGGCGTCCACACTTTGTTCTGAGAATTCAGAAATGAGTCACGGTCGTCGGTCAGTCATCCGTAATAGACGGTATATATTTAATACAATCTAGTTCTCACTCACCGGGCAATGAATCGAGAGCTTTCATATTCTTGGGGAAGTCAGGAATCAATCGACCCGTGCGCATACTGTAGAGAGCTTCCAACTGCTCATCTTCATCCACAACATTGCCGTTGTGCATACATCTACCGCAGTTCAGGTCTCTGCGAGAACGATTAGCTCTCAGCCTCTCACTACCTACCGCCGACCGGTCGGCGGTCACAAGAAATGTTAGGTGTCACTCTGACTCACATAACCCGAAGCTTGGTGCATGTCTCGGCAAACCCTTTCTGGAGCAAGGCCTTTAATCTGTCTTCGAAAGCCACTGAGTTCTTGAGAAAAGTCGCCATATTTGCCATCAGCGAGTCCATACCACGCACCCGACTAGCACTGCCTTTGGCGGCGGGCAAGGTATCGCATCGGCCCAAGTGTTCGGCGGTAACGGTGAGGTCCTTGGTGACGGGCACAAGGCCAAGGTTAGATTGGGGCAAGATGTCTTTCATTTTTCCGTGTCAAATCGTGATGAAAAGGTGCTTATTGTCTGATGGTTACTGATAAGTGATGGTGTCTTGTCCAAGTTTGATCACCTTGGCATCGCGACTCGTGTTTGATCAACAACAAGTAGTTTGTGTGACCTCAGTTATGCATTGTTTATATGTTTCATCTACCCACTGTTAGGCCAACAGCCGCAATACTGCAGGTGTGTGACACACCGGCAAAAGTCCCAGGACGCCGGGACGCCCAGCGGCTTCAACGCCAAACGGGATGATATAATATATTTGTGTGATAAACAGCGAGCGTTTTCTCAATGCTACCATGCCAGATGAGTCACGCCGCACGCTCACGGCTCACCTTCCAAGGTTTTCGTTTGCACAACTGTGCACGTTACACAACTGTCAACGAAAAGGGGGGGGGTGTGTGCACTGTGTACTCCATGCATGGAGAAGAAAACTGACGCAAATACATACAAAGAATCCGAAACTATCAAACTTTTCAAGCAAACGAAACGAGATGCCCAACATATCTGTCCAGTGTCAACTGCTGTTGAAGGATCTATGAGCCCCAGGTCTCGGATTCTCGCCCCGAGGCCCCCCCCCCCTCAACTTGAACTCGCTTCGGGGTGCCCGGTGTGTTTCCCGACAGGCGACAGGTCATGATTCACACTTGCGAGTGTATGTGGCTGTTGGGTGAACATGGTGGTACATCAATCATCAAGCATAGATTGAGTCAACGACCTCCAATTCGTTGTATTCGACGAATCATCATATCATGGTCCCATGGTAGTCGGTACTTCTCAACACATAGCATAAGCAAACAAAGAGGCAGTGCACTAAACCCAAAATGGAGGGACAGGAAACGGAAGAAGAGCGGCGAAAACAGGTTTTCAGGAGCGTTTCCCTCGAAATCGTCTTTCGTCCTGTGCATGAGAATGAGAGATGTCCTCGCCTCTTTTCTTGCCCCTGCGCTCGCCGTTTGCGAATACCGCGGTCCGTGCATACCTATGCCATAAGTTAGGTTGTACACTTACAAGTAAACGTAGTCAAAACATACTAGACGGATGACGTCCCGAACTCGGACGCCTCTGTTTGCTCAGACAAACGAAGGTGTCTGAAGTCCTATATAACTTAGGACGCAGACTCCCCGAATGCCAAGAGCCTAGAGGCGCAGTACAAGTCAAGTTTCTCTTCAGATTCATAGAGCCGCAGACTGCACTGCTGCAGTGTATCATTGAGTTCTGAATCCTGATAGAACCGTCGTCCGAAATATCGACCGTTGTAAGTACTATATTTCAGTTGTCTCAGGGATGTCAGGAAACGAGGTCAAGGTGATCGAATTTGGATATCAACATAATCACTAATCAGCAATGGCAAACAATAGGTTAGAGAACAATGGACGCCGGCGATACCTTGCCCACGGCTCTTCCACTTCCAGACTTTGTCCTTCTGGCAGACACCTTAACCCTCGCCGGCGAACACGTTCGAAGAGTTGATAACCTGCCCGCAGTGGACACTGAGCCGCTGACCAATTTGCTGGCGGTGGTAAATCGGCGTCAGATTAACTTCGAAGTCGAGCTGAGGGCCACTATTGAAGCGCAGTTCGTCAGCTTGAGAAGAAGAATGGACCTTTTGTGAGTCAGAGTGACAGCCCGCGTTTCTAAGCTTAATTCTTTTGCGCGGGGAGCTAAATGGCGCGTAGCAACCGCAACGCAATCGCGCGACAGAAAAACAGCGTTCTGGGCGAAGCTCAGGCGTTAGAGCCACTATGGAGTCTCGTAACGGGGGATGTGATCCCTGAGTTCCCGGCTACCCTGCTGGCGATCGATGTATTGCCAGGTGAGTTGGGAATACGGTTGTAGACCTGAACCTTCACGGATGACTGACCGTTACTTATTTGGCAGCACCCCAGGTGAACGCCATCTTGGTCCATCTGGAAGAGGACCAACTGGAAGAGGACCAAGAGAATCTGGAAGAGGACCAAGACACAAAAGTGACAAGGGGACGGAAAAAGCTTGAGAGAGCCGTAGGTGTCGTGATGAGACATCGGTAGCCATGGTAATCCTGCGTCGGATCGTTGGATCTTGTGCCTATAGAGTAGTAAAGATAAAGCAGCTAAAGCAGAAGGATCCGCCGATTGCATATGACGTGCCCGCATTGTTCGAGCTCGATCAAAATGGCATCCACGCATTGTTCTGAAAGATAAGTTACGGTCAGTCATCCGTAATAAAAGGTATACAACCGAGTTCTTACTCACCGGGCAATGCATCGAGAGCTCGCAGATTCTTAGGGAAGTCAGGAATCAATTGACCCGTACGCATGCTGTAGAGAATTTCCAACGGCTTGTCCTCATCCACAACAACGCCGTTGTGCATACGTCTATTGTTGTTCAGTTCTCTACGATAACGATTAGCTCTAGCCTCTCACTACCGGTCACAAGATATGTTAGGTGTCAAACAGTCAATCTTACTCACATAACCCGAAGCGTGGTGCAAAAGTCGCTGACCTCTTTCTGAAGCATGGCCTTGAACCTCTTCTCGAAAGCCAACGAGTTCTCGATATAAGCCGCTGCAGTTGCCATAAATAAATCCATGCCACGCACCCGACTAGCACTGCCTTTGGCGGCGGGCAAGGTATCGCATCGGCCCAAGTGTTCGGCGGTGACGGTGAGGTCCTTGACGACGGGCACAAGGCCAAGGTTAGGTTGGGGTAAGATGTCTTTCATTTTTCCGTGTCAAATCGTGATGAAAAGGTGCTTATTGTCTGATGGTTACTAATAAGTGACGCGTGTTTGATAAACAACAAGTGGTTTGTGTTACCTCAGTTATGCATCTACCGACTCTCATCGCGTACATGCATAAAACGACCCAAGGGAATCAGGCTTTCCCAGCGCAGTTTCAGCTCGCGCAACCACCTTGGCGTGCAGGTGAACTTTTCTGATCAGCTTGTCCTCCTTCCAAGCTCAACTAGTCCATGGCTCTCCCAACAGCTCGCGTTCAAATATCTATCTAGGGCAATGAGTGCACTGCTTCTATAAGGTCCAGTGGCATTCACGGGCCTATCGATAATCGAGACGGTGATCCTAACAGCGCCATTTACCAGCTTTTCCAGTGCCTCAATCGCATAGGTAGTGGCAAGTTTTCGAAGCTATCAACAGCCTCCGTTATCCTCCAGTGGGCGATACAGGGACGATTACGGGCAAACTGTATCGCCCTCCAGCGTCTGGGTGGCCCGCAACAGCGCCAATTTTGCAGCAGGCCGCAGCAGTGCAGCAGTGCGATACTGGTGACTGGATAGTGGATGATCACACCCTTATTATCGATCTTAATCTTACGGTAGTGACGACTAGGATTGCGTATGAGGCAATGACCATATTGTGAATATGCATCGACTCCTGGGCAGGCCGATTTCAGTTCGCGATGAGGCTCTTCGTGACCGTAAGATTCAAGAATCTGATCCGCCACTTTGTTTGGCCTTCTTGACGACTGGCCGAATTCAAAATTTCACTATACAGGTGCCGGGAACGCCGGGGACTATATCTGTATCTGCCTGCCAGCCATAGGTGATCGTGAATTGAATTGGTTATCATGGAAAACTTTCGCAGCCCATCAACGGTCGGGTAGGAAGCTCCATCCAGCCACGCATTGCCACATTATGATTACAAAGTGTCGTGGCAGCCCTTGTGTGAGGGCAACAATAGTGGCATCCGCACTGAAAAACACTACCCACAACCGACGAAGCCAGTCCTGTACGCCATTGATGATGTGACATCCGCCTCACACGCAAACGTTCTCGAGCCGCCTCTTTTTGGTTTGCAGTCGGGCCCCAAGTTCTCTCCTACCTAGCTCGATAAAAATGGAATCAACACATTGTGCTGCCAAATAAGTCACGGTCAGTGTCACAACTTACAAGGGCCTATATTTAGGGACTTGGAATTGAATGTCTGAGAGGCAAAAATCGACTATGGCTCTACAATGAACCCTGAAGGTCTGTGATATCCCTCGGAGACCGAAGAGAGAGCCAACGATATATATATACAATGTCCTCCTTTTTGTCCTTCTGTCTGATGATCTGATCTGTCCTCCTGTCTGTCCCCGGCAATGCGAATGATGCGCTGGCAGCTCCGGTGCGCTGAAAGCTTCGGCCAGCGGCCTTGATGTGCTGAAAGCGGCAGTGGTCTAGTGGCGAACACTCACACCATATTATGTACTTCAAATCCACTGTCCCTCCGACTCCCTGACAGGCTACAGCCAGTCTGCACTTGTTCGTCTTGTAATTGAATAGGCCCTGTCAGGATCTATTGATCATCGTCATATGTTCTTCTCTTTTCTTTCTCGGTCGGCAGTACCTACAGGCTACAGTGGACAGGTACGTAGCGTCGTAGTTACTATGTACATATTTTATTATTTTTACTATGTACCATATTTCGTCTACAGACGTGCATTTACACGTGATACAAGACGCGACCTCCGCTTCACACCCAAAGCATGGTCAAGCCGCCTTCTTCTGTCTGGCAGTCGACCCGCGACGCTGTGTTCTAGCTCGATCAAAATGGCATCCACGCATTGTGCTGAAAAATAAGTTGCGGTCAGTCACCTGTAATAAAAGGTATACAACCGAGTTCTCACTCACCGGGTAATTCATCGAGAGCTCGCAGATTCTTCGGGAAGTCAGGAATCAATTGACCCGTGCGTATACTGTAGAGGGCATTCAACGGCTTATCCTCATCCACGACAATGCCGTTTTGCGTACGTCTACCGCTGTTAAGCTCTCTACGAGAACTATTAGCTAGGAGGCTTCCACTACCGGTCACAAGAGATATTATTGTTAGGTCTAAGGTGTCAATCTGACTCACGTAGCCCGAGGTTTGGTGCGCGTCTCGCCGAACCCCTCCTGGAACAAGGCCTTAGTTCTCTTATCGAAAGCCAACGTGCGCTCGATAAAAGCTGCTGCATTTGCCATAAATAAGTCCATGCCATGCAGCTGACTAGCACTGCCTTTGGCGTCGGGAAAGGTATCACATCGGCCCAAGTGTTCGGGCACAAGGCCAAAATTAGGTTGGGGCAAGGTGTCTTTCATTTTTCCGTGTCAAATTGTGATGAAAAGGTGCTTATTGTCCGACGTTTACTGATAAGTGATGATGTTTTGTCCAAGTTTGATCATCTTGACATCGTGCTGCCTCCCTTGATAAATACAAAATAGTTCGTGTAACCTCATTTATGCATCTGCCGAATCTCATCGCATATATGAATACAACGACCCAATGATGGAAGAGCGATTTCAAATTACGCGATAATACGGTCCAAACCTGTCTTGGCTGCGTTTTTCTCCATTGACAGTCCTTCCACGACTTCGCTCTCAGGGGACGTTGAGTCGAGCTTTGTCGAATTGAATACTAAGATGTTGATTTCTCTTCTACAGAGGCGTTCGAGGCAGTTCGGGGATATCCATCTTCTTAGCATGAGTGCCAGTCTGCGTTTGTTCGTCTTGTCATTGAATAGGCCCTGTCAGGATCTATTGACCATCGCCATGTGGTTTTTGTTTTTGTATCTGCAATGGTCAGGTTAAAGGTACTGTTGGAATCGCTGCCCTCAACGGCACTAGCGTACATGTATGAATCAATGATGTAGCCCTCGGACAAAACTGTCCGCCACCTGTGCGGGGTCACTGTACCAAGCCGACACACCTCGTGGTATAACACCACGAGGTATGGCTGTCTATTCTTTCCTTTCTCTCTCTGTTAGATAGCTTCCATGAATACAATAGATTGTTCACGCCAGTCCATCCAACGCATATACGCAACCCTGACGGATTTGTTCCAACAGGTACGTAGTACATAGTTACTATTTCGGGCTACAGACGTGCATTTGCACGCGATCGATGACGCGACCTCCGCTTCACATCCGTGACCCAAAGCATGGTCAAGCCGCCTTCTTCTGTCTGGCAGTCGACCCTCGACGCTGTGTCCGAGCTCGATCAAAATGGCATCCACGCATTGTGCTGAAAGATAAGTTACGGTCAGTCATCCGTAATAAAATGTATACAACCGTGTTATCACTCTTCTAGGGATGTCGATCTTTGTGTCGGACACATTGGCTGCTTCGAGTAGCAGAAAACTGTAGGACATAGCGTCCTGATCAGCGTCGTCAGAGAAATCATCGTCGAAGTACGTGATGGCGACGTTGGAGCGATTTGGGGAACGCGCTCTCTTCTTTCCGGCAGTGGCAATGTGGAGATAATCTTGTCGGGGAACAGACCGCTGGCTGCGCCTTGGCTGGGAAGCCTCCCGCATGAGCTGCGCAGAAGGGTCTTCGTCCTCGGAGACATTGGGCTCGTTGCCTATTGGTTCGTCGCCATTCTCATCGTCGTCAAGGAACGATCCAGGAAGGATAGAATCGTTCCGGAGGATGCGACGATGATGGACACCAGAATGTGTCGAAGGAGTGGGCGACGGAGAGGGAAGAAAATGAGTTGGAGGCAACGCAGAGGAGGAAGGAGGCTTAGATGCCTCAGAAATGACAAGTTTGTCTGTGGAATGTTCGTTTGACGGACTGATGCCGCCCCGGTGCTTTAGTGTCGGTGGCGGTCGAACAGCGAATACCTCCGCGTTGGGAATGTCTATGATGCGACGACCCTCCTCTTCAAAGGAAGGATCGACGAGTTCAGCAATGTATGGAATTTCAGGAGGGGATAGATCAGTCGGAGAGTCGCCTTCGTCAAACTTAACGTCGCGTGCCCGAACAATCCGCTCCTCATCGGGAAGCCAGATTTCGTAAAGCTGACACTTCGAAGTTCGGACCATCCATACCGACAAGTCGGCCAACCTTGGCACGAGGTGCCATCTTCTCAGCGCGCATGCGGCGCTCGTCCGGAATTCGGACGTAGGCGAGACATCCCCAAGTCCGGAGATACCGGATGGAGGCAGTGTTCTGAAGGCCCAAGATCCGAAAAAGGGTCTCCTGGGGGGAACTGCCGTCGACGTTGCCCTTCGCGGGCAACAGATTGACAATCTTTGCCGCATGCTTCACAGCGTACGGCCATAGTATATCTGGGAGCTGACTCCCGATAGTGGTGGACCTGGCAGCCTCCAAAAGGGTGCGTCCAGCACGTTCAACAATGCCCTGATGGGCAGGGACATAGGGAGCACCAGTGCGGAAGATAATACCTTCCGCTTGGCAAAAACTCCGAAACTTGGCAGACAGGAACTCTGTCGCGTTGTCAGTGTGAAAACACTGAACCTTGTAGCCACCGCCGGTATTCTCAACCGCAGTCTTCCACGCAGCAACCGCCTTGAAAGCATTGGCTCTGTTTACTGTGGGAATGACCCAGTGAAAGCGAGTATGGACGTCGATATAATTCATCATTCTTTGGACGTGGGTGTCCAACTTTTTTCCCTTCAATCTCTTGCTCTTCGCCCCTGTCATTTTTTTCTCTTCTCTTTCAAGATGGAGCTCTTCAACCTTCAAGATCCCAAAAGTTGATGGAAGCGAGCTTTTCCCGAAGCTCCCTTTCAAACTTTCCAACGTCATGCACTGGGACATCTGGTTCGACGCTTTGAAGATGGTTTGCGAGGGGCAGTGAATCAGGTGATGTTGAGAGAAAGTCCACCCAGACATTCCATCATCGATGGAAAACGACTATTTCCTGAGCCCTCCAATCACCACGGAAGTCGAGTTTTACGAGGCTTTCATGCGAGAAGTCTAAATGGCCGACATAAGTCCTAACAACAAAGACACTCTGTGTTACTACCTTAGCGTCAGGAACCAGAGGACTATAAGGCGGTCCAAGTGAGGCAATCCAAACTGGTAGCCGTCAGAACTTGGGTTGTATCATCCATCGAACCCAGCGTCTACCTTATGGCCAAGGAAACTATCACGGACGATCTCAACGCAATAAAATACATTCCTGAAAGGTGTGTCGCACGGTATAGGGGCACTCAAAGCACAAACCAGTGGCCAGCTGCGCCCACTCTTTTGTGCAACAACTTAGGTTACACTTGTAAGTAACGTCATCACCCGAACTCGGACACCTCCGTTTGTCTGAGCAAACAGAGGTGTCCGAAGTCCTATAAAAGACGCAGACTCCCCGAGTGACCAGAGGTGCTGTGCAAGTAAAGTTTCTCTTCAGATCCACATGGAGCTGCAGAATGCAGTGTATCATTGACTCTTGAGTTCTGATAGAACTGAAATATTGGCCGTTGTAAGTTGTCATAGGGATGTCAGGAAACGAGGCCAACGTGATTGAATTTGGATAACAACATCATCACTAATCAGCCATGGCAGACAAGAGCTTAGAGAACACCATTTACACAACTCCCACACGGTGGACGAAGTCTTGCCCTTGGCTCGGCCAAACTTTTCCCTTGTGGCAGATAGTTCTAAGCTTGGCCCTCGCCGCCGAACACATGCGACGATGTCTCATCACGACACCCACGGCTCTCTCAAGCGTTTTTCGACTGTCACTCGCGTCTCTGTGCCCTCTTCCAGCTCTGGGCCCTGGCAGATAGCTTGACCCTTGCCACCGAACACGTGCGACGATGCAGTATTCTTCCCGCGGCGGACATCGAGCCGCTGGCGCCGAGCCATCGCCGCCAGCTGATTAGCCAGCGGCTCAATGTTCACCGCGGGAAGGTTACTGCATCTCCTCACGTGTTCGGTGGCGAGGGCCAAGCTATCATAGATCTGCCAGAGTTAAAAGAGGGCACAGAGACGCGAGTCACAGTCCGACGAAAAATGCTTGAGAGAGCCGTAGGTGTGGTGATGAGACATCGGTAGACCGTAGCCATGCTACTCCTGCGTCGGGTCGTTGGAACTTGTGCCTATAGAATAGTAAAGCTAAAGCAGAAGGATTCCACCGATTGCATTTAACGTGCTCGCATCATCATGGACTCTATCAGGATTCAGTGCCAAAAATGCATTTCCCGAAGACGTTACCATAATCGTAGGACGACATGACACCGTAAAAGCAGTTGATAGTCAGAGCATTGGGATTAATGCCTCTGGCACTCTGCAGCGGCAGTGCAGCTTCTGCAAAGTGCAAACCCAGAATACAATTATAGGCATGAGTGGAATTGGCAATTGGCATCGGCGTTGACCTTCGAGTCGTCGCGAGAAGTTGATGGTACGAATTCGGTATCTAGTCTGAGATCTACCGAGGCGTCTGACCTCCATAGTGACGCGTGTGATGTGGTAGGGGGCGATTTGGGGCCACATTGAACTTTGGATTCAGGAAGAAAGAAGGGCCCTGGAGGCTGGGCGGCCAGGAAAAAGGCAGAGTCTTCGATTCAGAGATCTCAGAGTTATCACTATTCAAACAGCGAATAGAGCCCTCCACATCGGAGTCCATGGGGGATCAATAAGAGCTTCTCGTGAGCAGTTCATGGATTACGCTGGCTAGGTAGGATTGCTGGTATCAAGTTTCAATTGACAACTGCAGCGCCGTCAAGCTCTAACTTCTAACTTCTGACGGCTACTTGTGACGGCTGTAAAGCTTCTTGCAAGTCCGTGCCAGTTCTAAGCTTTCATTGCATGTCGATGGACTGCGCCTCTGCCGTCGAATCATTGGCAGCCTTCATATGTAAAATCTGTTGGCGTTCCTCTTCTCTTGCAAGTTACAGCCCTGTCACCTGTGTCAGCACCGTCCGCGATTCTCATCGACAGTAATCTACACCGCCCGTACAGCAGGACTCGGCAGTATTTTCAAGCGTACAGTACCTATTTACAGTTTTGGCTGGTTTTCGTCTTCAGCTTTTACGGAGTTTGTATGTACAGGCGGCGGGGAGACTGTAATCGTCTTTTCCCTAAATTTAGCTGGCTCGCCTGAGACGTAGAATTAGATGCCATCGCCATGGCGCGCACGGACCCCTAGAGGCCGAGATCGCGGCCAAAACAGCGAAGTTGGATGGTGTAGAATCTGCTTGTGTATGAATCTGCTATGTATATACAGTGATAGACGTGTAGACAACTACCTACCTGGTCAGCGTCGCCCTCTCCGTCCTCACTGCCATCCACGGGGGTGTTGACCGGTCCTCTGCCTTATCCTCGTGTGATTCGGCGCTAGTATGAAGCCCGCCGGCCCAATTGAACGTGTTGTTGCTGCTGCGTCGTCGGCGGAGGTTGAGGGTGTTGTTGCCAGAAACGAAGAGATTGCTGCTCTTGTACATGCTGTAACTCACAGGGACCAGCACGCGGTTAGCTGTTGAAGGCGATGTTCAACGAGGAGGAGTTTCTTCGTCTGCTGGCGTGCGTAGGTAGTCCTCCTTCTGAGCGGTCTCAAGTTTGGCGGCTGTCAGATTGCCACAGTGTATCTCCTTTGTGACACCACGAAGCCGCAGGCGGCAGAGCACGTTAACGCAGTCTTGCTATTGCAGCCGCGACAAGATACACGGTCTCGAGCGAGCTCTCGCACCGCAGCTTGTGTACAGCAACTCTCAATTTACGGGTATGAACGCTCAGTTGACGGGGTTGCACACACACTTGAGGAATAGGACCTTGATATCAGAAGGCTGGCCGACTGACCGCCATCGCGACGCGTGTTTGATAATAACAAGTAGTTCTTGTATCCTTCTGTTATGAACTTATGCATCATCGCGTATGCGTACAGTATGTAACTTGTGGGGCGACCACTTTGAACTTTTGAAGTTTGTACCTTCCGGTACATTTAGTGGTTGGTTTTCACCGCCTTCGTGACCGGGTAGGTACCCTCGCGAGTCGCGACCGCAATGTTGAATTTTCCTTCCCTGTGTGATACAATAATACAGCCATTATCTACTACCTCTAGTAATTCTCGTATTAAGAACATAACATTCGAAATCATGCCACCAACCTCGAATCCAACGGCACGCCCGATTGTTCCCCGGTCTCGTTGGTCTACCGAAGAAACGCTCCTATTGCTCGAATTGTTGCTTGAAGCTCGTCGCGATCAGCAGTTCAACACCAACAATGAGAAGATGAGCGCTGTACGACATGTCTTGAAAGGCTTCATTCCAACCCTCTCTTCCAAATTTCCTCATCGCAAATGGAAATTGATGGCAATCGAGAACCGATGGTTATGGCTTAAGGGCATTTGGCAAGCTTTCCGCGCGGCAGAGGCTATACCCGGCACTATATATAACGATCGTACCGGAATGCTTCAGATGAGCAAGCAAAGCGCTGCGGTTATCGAATCTGTACATAATCGTTATGGAAGATATTTGATTACAAAGCGTCTACCCACAAACGATATCATCTCCCGCTCTGAATGGGAGGAGATATTTTCAACGCCTCAGAGTGTCGCGAGACCAGCGGCCAGCAGCTCACGAAACGCGCCTTCTAGTATCGCGAGATCAGCGGCCAGTAGCTCACGAAACACACCTTCTAGTATCGCGAGATCAGCGGCCAGCAGCTCACGAAACACACCTGCCACGCCCACACCGTCAAATGGACCGCCAAACCTCTCGCCAAGAAGTTTACAACAAGAGCGAATCATGGCACAGTCATCTGAGCTATCACAGATCATATCTAACGTCTTGGGGCCGGGTCCAAAGAAGCATATAATTAACTCAAGGGCACCAGGTGCGGAGGACATGGAGAAGGCAAGCAAGGACTGTCAGTTGTTCTTTGACGAGTTTGGAATACATAATATGGTGAAGGTAATCATGTGGTTGAAGGAGAATGCAATGAATCCTCCACTTTGGAACTCTTTGTCTTCAAAAGAGGCCAAGATGGTGCTGATTGAGACTATTCTCGGTGTTGAGCTCTCTCGTTAGATTCAAGGCTATCAAGAAATTCGGTGGGCACGTGCAGTCGTGCACAGCTTTACATTTCTTCCTCCTTCACACATCCTCTCTAGCAGCTCTCTTTACAGCTTAACAAGTGCAAGATTAAAAATCTATCAAAGTTATCATTTCTTCCCTATTGATATACATACCTGCCAAAGCCACGCTGCAACTTCATCGCGCACCTTTGTCGCGGAAAGGCGATAAAGCACTCCTGAAGCACGACTCACAGCTAATTCAAGAGCTTCACGCCTATCTTCGACCAAGTCCAACAACGCGATTTCCTCTGCTTCGAATACATCAGGATTCTTCCCATTGAAGTTGATGGAATTAGACAATGCAGTATTTACAACCTTCATCTACACAAGACGCGGAGAATTCGGAGCGATGTGAGCCTATGGCGAATTATCTTCGACTTTCGCTTGCTCACGGAACACGAAATTTGGTGCCCATCTCGGCGAACCCTTGCTGCAGCTGGACGACTTCTGTCAAAACTCGTTACGTCCTCTCTAATCAGGGTTCTCTCATCGTCCTCCCAGGACCGACTCAAAGAGAAGCGGCGTGACATGCGCCATTTATTGGGATAAATTTGAGGAATATCTGGCAGGTGTTATCAATGAAGACGCAATCTTGATGCGTTGTTATGCGCGTTTCACACATCTAGACGATGTGAAGAATTGCCTCGAGAAGTCAGGGGTAGGTCTTCTTCACAGGTCGCTGCATAGCTCCGACTTTCACCCCATTGAAAACATGTGGTCTTCTCTGAAAGATCGTACTTATAGAAGGGGTCCAAAAAAGCATGCATGGGGAAGTTCCGGACCTCTCTGAACTATCTTTAAGAGATTGCGATGGATGACGATGTGTGGGATGAAATTCAGATCAGAGAAAGAGCTCGTCAAAATCTTCTTACGGAGAATCGGCACAACAGTTGAACAACCTGGGCCATTCTTATATTAATCTGAGCCAGTGCGGCCAGATCAAACCATCGATACGGCCGGAGGTGAATTGAACTTCTAAGGGATCAGGTGGACAGTCTACTGTCTCACGTTCGCATATTCGTCGGTCCAAGCTTGAAGTTCACTGAAGCGTAAATGTTATGAAGCATCAAGAAGACAGCCGGTCTTTGACCCTCCTCTTACCATTCGGCCAGGAAAAGTTTAAGAGGCCAGTATACGATCTTTTTTCCCAGGTTAGAGCTTCACCGGGCCGAAGAAAGTATTATGGACGTCATCTCTACCATTCCGCCCGGGCGGCTGAGGTACTTTTGGGTGAGGCTGCGACACCGAATCGGCACACCATTATCATCCATCATGACTTCTACATAGTCATGGTGAGGATGGCGCATGTCGACGTTCTGAAGAAAACGAATCAACGATAGGCCATGATCATGTCCTCATCATTGTGAACATGCTTCGACTCCTGAGCAGACAACTCGATTCCGCCATGAAGGCCACGGATGTTCATAGCCCTAAAATGGCGGATGTACTACTTTGATTGGGCTCGTTGCGTTTATTGATGTTGTTGGATCACCAGGTAGGTAGATCAAAGACATGTAATTGTGGTGCATGGGGCGTATAAATCACAATGGAATCCGCACTAAAAAAGCACAGGAAGTGATCTGTGAGATTGCCCCGTTGGTCTGTTATTTTATTGACTTCCTTTATCTCCCTCCGCCGGCAGTATTTTACAGTATTTCGGGCTCCAGACGTGCCTTCGCAGGCGATCGATGACGTGACCCCGGCCTCACACCCAAAGCATGGCCAAGTCGCCTCCTTCTCTCTTGCAGTCGACCGCCGACGCTCTCTTCGAGTTCGATCAAAATGGAATCCACACATTGTGCTGCCAAATGGGTCACGATCAGTTATCCGTAATAAAAGGTCAACAATCGAGTTCTCACTCACCGGACAATGCATCTGCCATCGAGAGTTTGTAGATTCTCGGGGAAGTCAGGGATCGATTGACCCATGCGAATACTGTAGATGCTAGCGAGGTCGAAACGGCAACGGCGCACCCTCATGCGGACCGTCGCCATCATGCACAGATCTACTAAAGTTTGGGTTTCTACAAGACGATTAGCTCCCACGGGCCACCACCGGTCACACGAAACGCTGGGTATCACTCTGACTCACGAAACCTGAATTTCGGTGCCCATTTCCGCGAATCCTCGCTGGGTGTCTCCTTTCAAGGCATTCAGACCGGCCCTAAATTCCTCCTGGAAAGCCGCCATATTCAGCTGAGTGGTTTCGAACTCCTGGCGGGTCTCCCGACGCAAAGCCGCCATCTGCTCGGTCAGTGCGTCTACGGATCTCACTAGACGATCAATGTCTTCGACGAACTTTTCACTAATTTGGATAAAGCATTCGACAATGCCTCGAACACCCTTGGCAATAATGCCAAAGTCTGGTTGAGGCAAGGACCGCAAGGTGCTTTCCATTTTGTCGTGTCAAATAGTGATGAAAAGGTGTGTTTTTGTTTGATGGTAGCCGATCCAGAACAGCGATGATGCTTTGTCCAAATTTGATCACCTTGGACTCGTCTCCTGTGGCCTGCCCTTCCTTACATGCAAAGTACATACCTGGTAAGTTCATGTGACCTTAGTTGTGCATCTGCGGGGTCTCAACGCGTACATGCATAGGCACACCGTACAACCCAAAGCCAGTTCCGTCGTTCTTCAAGCTACCTACAAACGCCCAACATCAAATCAACATGAGCAGCTCGTCATCTCTCTCATAATTGCGGCCTTTTCGCACGCCATCGGTCTTGCTGCTTAATCAGGAGCCGACGCGGTGACAGCAACAACATAGCCGCGACACTGCCATCAGCACTGATCTCGCGCATCATGCATGACAACGCAGAACCACCGCACAATCCAGTCTTCGTTTTTCAAGCAACTAAAGCCGTCAGCCGTTTCGAAGCCGTGAAAAGCAGCTACAACACTATCGCGGCCATTCTCAGCGCAGGTGTGAGCTCATCGACAGCCTCTATACGCCTCGCAAACACCTTGGCCTGCAGGTGCATATATCTAGACCTCCCCGCAAGCTTCAGTTCGCACTCAAGGCTCGCCTCAAGCTCGGCAAATATCGACGATCATAAGATACCTGCTTCTTTTCAAGGTTTCGTTGATCTAACGCGACATATTTGAAGTTTTCACCAGCCTCTGGTGAGATGAGAAGTCAGAACGCTCAAAAAACCCCTTTTCGCACCAAATATCACGTATACATAGCCACTGACGATGTGATGGAACACGAAGTATATGTAGTTTCACAGCCACGATGAGTCGATACGTATGCGTCTACAAGACTCGGATCAATCTGCAAGCTGCCTCATCTGCTTCCGTCCGCCGATGGCCCGACGCCATGACTCACAACCCCAAGGGCATCTCCAGTTCACGTGGTGGTACATACCCACTGCGGCGTGCCACGCACAAACCTAATTTCCGAGGCTCCGACACCGAACAGGCAAGGATATAAAAATATCCTCGTCATGAAGAACCGCTGACTCGTTAACAGGCCACTCTCGTTCCCCGATGAGGGTCTTTGCGGCACAAAGAACGATCGTCGACGGGTGACATATCTTCATTCAACGTCCTCTCCTCCTGAAGTAAATCTAAATCCTGAGAGAAAATATTTCTCGATATGTCGCGAAATCAAGAAAGTACTTTCAAGTATATGCCCAAATGGAAGGACAACCATGAAAAGACAATACGACCAAAGCAGGTTTGAAGTATCGTTCACGGCTGACGTGACCGAAATCTCATCCTCACACCCAAAGCATTCTCGAATCTCCAGCCGCCCCCTTCTGATTTCCACTTGACCCCCAAGTCCTCTTCCAGCTCGACCAAGATACTGTTTATGCGTGGTCCTGCCAAATAAGTAACGGTCAGTAATCTGTTGTAGACCATTTTGGTCGAGCTCGAAGAGGACGTGGGGGGTCGAGTGGAAATCAGAAGGAGACAGCTGGAAAATGCTCCAGGTTTGAGGACGAGACTTGGGTCACGGGCTAAATCTGTTCAAAGTTTTCGCCGTGTTGTTTTTTCATTGGTTGACATTCCATCTGGGCATGTAAATACGTACTCCCTCTGTTTTGCGATACTGTAGGTATGTACTCGTGGATGCAACTTAAAAAGGGCTCACAGTACATCTAGTGGGTGAGACTTCCCGAATTTTCGAGAACGGAAAAATAGGTGCGAAAATCCAGCTTTCACCAGTTTTCGTCGTCCAATATCTCTACGTCTGCGACAAATTACCAGATAATTGATAAAGGCTGAATTGCTTTAAGCTTATCTACTAAGACTACCTAATATACTCAGTTTCTCGAGTTAAAAAGCGTGGATTGATGTTGCGATAATTCGGTATGCTTCGGACGTAAAGCGCAATTGACGACCTAACCCGTTTTTCGTGACCAAGAAATAGAAGGGTTTTACACCAAAATTGAAGTGTTTCCGTTCTCGAAGTTGGCACTCACCCGCGAGTACATATGCATGTCGATAGGTCTCTTCTCTCTCAAGTTTCATCGGAGTATTGTTATTTGTGCCACCCCATATTGCTACTGGCGGGCGATTCAATTTCATCCCCCCTACCTTATAGGTATTTTTATTCTCTTTCATAACCCTTCAATCTCTGCCCATTGTAAAGGTAACAAATTTCGGTCATGTTGCAGCGTAAGGAAAAGCTTGTACTACATAGTACAGATTGTGCGAGAGCCGTCCCCCACGAGATCACCTATTCGTGGGTGTAGCCTAAAAAGGGCTCCAACTTAACCAATAGGTAGGTTGCAGAATTCCTCCCAAGTAAACTGTGACCTAAACAACACACCTAAGGCTTTCTTAAGCCGCCTCCTTTTGACATCCGGTGGACCCGTCACGTCCTCTTCGAGGTCCTGTAGTATAGAAGTCACAGCTTGTACTGCCAAACGGGTAACGGTCAGTTATCCGTGAAAGGTCTACAACCGAGTTCTCAGTGCTCACTCACTGGACAATGCATCGAAAGCTATCATATCCCCCGGAAAGTCGAGGATCGCTAGACCCGTCTGCATACTGTCGAGAGGTACCAACCTCACACTCTCATCCAGAACCATGCAATTGTACATACGCGCAATGGAGTTCTGGTTTCTACGGGAACGATTAATTATGAGCTGCCAGTGGCCACCAAGGGTCACAAGAAAGCAGGGTGTCACTCTGACTCACGAAACCCGAATTTTGGTCCTCATTTCGGCGAACCCTCGCTCCACGACTCTTGACAAGGCCGCCACCTGCTCGGTCAGTGCCTGGATGGAAGTGAACAGACGAGCACTGTCTTCAACGGCAGGTAAGTTTGCAGGTTGCCCCAAGTGTTCCACCAAACGGCAAAAGTCTGCTAAAGATGAGGTGTCTTCCATTATTCCCGTGTCAAACCGTTGTGTAGAGGTGTGCTGGTGTCTGATCAGTGATGATGTTTTGTCCAAAGTTCGAGAACCGATGACCCTATCAGCCTATCCTCGTCTCCTGACGTCCCTATCATGGCAAATTTCACCAGCCCCAGGCACCTCCAGTGCGATACAGATGGTTACGAGTAAGGTTTGGCGTTTCAGCGTCTGGGCGGCTTACACTTGCAACTGTTAACAGCCCCTCAGGCGATGGCGCTACAGCCTACCAGCTGCCAGCATACATTAGGTATAGGTACCTAGGTACGCGTGGCGGCAGCACATACATACATACGTTATATATGAGCCACGTATGTACGAAGATGCTGATTTGCACACGTGCGATATCATATTTGTCCCTGATAGACAGATCCGCCCCCATCACCAGACGCGACAAAGAAACGCGAGATGTCACTCTCGAGACTCGAATAATGAATTCGGAGTCCGTTCAAAGATCCGAGACTCGTGGATGTCTCCTCGCGTTTCTTTGAGTCCGGTGGTGAGAGTTACATACTCTGTCCCATAGGAACCTTGAAATATACCGCACGTTCGCGAAATACAACCGTCGTCGTCATCGTGCCCTGAAGAAGACCTTGGTGCGATGTCCGGTGCGTGCTCTCAGCTCTGGGCTCACCGCAGTGACAGGCCGTGACTTGACAAACGGCACGGCGATGTAGACACTGGACAGTAGGTGCCATTCTGACCGAGCCCAGCGAGACCGTGGAATGCTCACTAGAAGTCAGAAGAAAGTAGTCGTAGTAGTCTGCAATCCGTCTCATGTAAACTGCTTGCATGTAACACGCTGCTTTTCGAATTAGAAATACTGAATGCCTTCCCTAGTTTTGTGACTGCAGAATCCATTGGAGTTGCTTTGTCATGCCCACCAGGCAATCGACCTCACATATGATTGAGACGTGAAATAAACGCCTCGTCAACGCTGCTGCTCCCGAACTGACCCGCCTTTTTTCGCCAATTTTGCGTATATACATATCTCACTGTACTCGCAGACACCGACTTGCGTCGTTCCTCATCCATGAATCATGATTCCCATTTCCAAGGTTTCATTCACAACTCCTTTCCAGTTCCCATTTCTCCCTCCGATGGCACTTGCGATTCATCCTTGCTGTCCGCAAATTCGCGATTCGCGGGCGTTGTAGTCCCTCTCGACTGCGACATACTATACGGGGCCTATATCGACGCATCTTGTTGTCAGCCTCTTCCTTGTTTCCATCATTCTTCAATGAATAAGAAAGATGTCAAGACATCCTTCAGAGAGGAGGGGGGAACGTACCAGGACCTCCTTCGCGTTACAGATTCTCCAAGTCAGCTTCCGCACATTCCCGTCGGCGAGCACAACCGCCGGCGCAAACTCAATACCAAACATTTCGCGAATGGCATACACAATCCGCTTGGCGTACTTTCCGTCACGCTCCACGTGACTGCCGAATGGTTCCTCCACATGGCTCGGAGCAATGTCAGGGTCTCTGTCGAGACAATTTTGTACCACGGGCAAGACGGCAGATTCGACAGCCTGGGCGTACATGCCTTTGGCGTCAAGGGTGACGTCCTCTTCGGCGAACTGTGCGATGCGAATCTCAAAGGGCTCCGAGATGGCCATGGTGCTGTACTTGCCGTTGTGGTGGTAGCGGAATTCGAATACGCCCTGTGTCCACCATAGTTTGTCGCCTTCGAACAACACCTCGCCCTCAACCATGTCGGGCTCAGATGCATCGCTCTTGGGGCAGGCATGTTCCGAGACAACAATGCTGCTGTCAGCTGTCATGGCGTCATAGCTGCCCTCGTTGGTGGGAGCCCAGCGTCCGAGGGATGGCACCTCGGTGTTTTCCCGGGAGCGATTATCTGTCACCATATACAGACCAATCCAATCCTGTTTGCTGTGGTTCGCGGGTGCTCTCCATCGGACTCTGAGAGGGGCACCGTATTCGTAAGCCATTGTCTTCACTGGCTTGGGGAAGCGCCCGATGAAGCCTTCCTTGCCCGTAGCATGATCATGGGCCGATGATTGCTGAGACTGAGTGCCTTGGACGGAGAGCGAGTACTGTGTCGGGTACAGGCCAGCGATATCAGCAGAGGTTTTGGACAAAGCACGGCGGGCCGGTGCGATGTTGAAAAGCGCAGACGTGTCGCGCACCATGGTCTTGACACCAGAAGCTAGCTTTGGACGCGCCGTGTCGATAAAGTCTCCCACGAGCTGAGTCGTGTCGTCCATGACCTTGTCTACGCTCTCTTGCCAGTTTCTGATGGGAGGCGGCAGCGATCGCTTGATGAACTTTGTGAGACCCGCCTCACGGCGCATGCTTCTACCATAGATCTTCTGCATGTGCGGTGTTTCGATGTATGAAATGTAGACGAGGGTGAGAAGCTGCGACACGATAGCCATGATGAAGATGGCTCTGCTCCAAGTGATTAGAGCAGCCCCCCAGACGCCAGCTATTCCAAACATTCGGTCTGGGTTGTTTAGGAATCGATAGATGGACGTGTAGGTGAGCTTGGCCTCTTGATCCAAGAAGAAGTCGCCGCAGAACCAGCCGAATTCACCGAGGGAATCATACACACTCACGGCAGTCCAGATTTGTAAGGCAATCAGGCCCGCGCCAAGAACATGCTTCAATAGCACCAAGCCGTATCCCCAGTCTGCGGGAAGGGAATACATCTTGTAGCACGCTGCGACTAAGGAGGCGTTGCACATGATCATACTGATGTGTTGCATGCCCTTCCACTGTCGCCAAGCTTCTCCGGCGCTCTCGCCGTATTTGAGAAAGTGGCGAGTCCACATCTTGGTCTTGGACTGTTGGTCAAGAATGATGCCGAGCCCGAGATGGTACCAGACACACCAAAGCAGCGCATGGGCTACGAAGAAGGCTTGCCAAGTAGGCGTTGTTGGTGTCGCCAGAGTAAGAATGGCTACGTACAACGGCAAAAGCACAGCCATGGAGTCAGGAACTCGGAAAAGGTCCATGTTACTGAATCCAACCATGTTGTGCACGGGCACCGGTGCTTCCTGCGAAGCTTTGGACGGAATAGTAGCCGGGCGGTCGATGGAGCCATGTTCGAAGGACACAACGGTGCTCACGGCAGAATCAAATTGGGTCCGGGATGACGGCTCCCTCTTCCGTGGCGGAGGAGGGTTGTAGGTCTTTTCGATGTGAGGATTCTCCACAGTCACGAGAAAGACGAATTGAGCGGCATGAGCGACTATGGAGATGAAGAGAACCTCGTAGCTGGCGGCCATCATGGAGATGCCGTAGTAACCGGCATATCCGATCGAGTACATCGGATGGGGCGCCATCTCAAACACGCCATCAAAGGTCAAGTCTTGATCGATGAGATAGAAAAAGTCACCCCAGTACCATGCAAAGTCCTTGACGACTCTGTGAGCGTCCAGTTTAACCCACAGGTTGAATCCGACAAGTGCCAATCCCACCGCCCAGCGAGATATGCTAGCAAAAATGTTCTCTCCTTGCGGAGTGTGAGCACACACCACAGCAAAGAGACAATACGACACGAAATCACACATCAATATTAGGTCCACGACCCGTCGAAACACCAGCCACGTGTTGTATTCGAGAGGTGCTTTTTCAAACTCGTAATCCTCTGGTATCTTGGCTTCGAGTTCTCGTTTGAGGAGGTTATAAAGCCAAGGTCGAGGGTTGTGTCCCTTTTTTGGATCCTCGAACAACTTCGATCGCTTAGCCCAGGTAATGAGGCGTCGGTGATGGGATTGGACATGAAGCAGTACTCCAATGCCAATGTTGTAGCAGCCTCTCCAAAACAGGAAAGTAAGCGCGAAAATCGGGCGCTTCCACCCAGATGGTAACGTGTAAGCAGCGACAATCATGCAAGCTAGTATAGCAAGCACAATGGCATCAGAGAGGTTCTTGGGCTGTCGGGGATCCAGTAATTGGGAGACCATGTCGTGGGTAGTGGGCACAACAAAGACTATTGGGAAACAACTGGTGTTAGTCCGATTGGCAGTTGTGTATATCCGAAAAACGCTTCATTCTTTGTATTTCTTCACGTCTTGCTTGTTCGCTTACCTGTGCCATCGGGAGTGCGCCCATACGTCTTAGCTGGAGCCTTGGTCGCGAGTTCATTAGAGTCGTGTTCGGAGATCAGACCTTCCCCCGAATCAGTGTGCTGCTTGTCAGTCATTGACGAAGCTTTGCACTGCCTTTGGCGAAGCTCTGATGTCTTCGCCTCATCGAGGCCGCTACTTTTTCCCATGGTGCGCTATGGGAACTGGAACACAAGGGTATCATCAAGTATGAAAAACAGAGAATGCCCAGAGGCAAAAGAGGAAACGTGAAGCTGCGAGCAAGCAACACGAGAGTCCCAGCGAGGAGGGAGCAAGGCGGGCGGGAGGAGTGGATTGATAAGTTGTGGGCTTTCCAGTCATTGCGCCGGCTTTCCATAACAGGGGTTGATGTTGCCGTTTCCTCTTTGGATGTTAGCGCGAAACGGTCCGGAAAACGAACTGGGGAAGCTGGTCGCGTGTCCGCAAGGCTCCATTCGTAAGGCGAAGCTATCTATGTACCTAAGGTATATATGTATACCTATGTACCTCTACTTAAGTTACTGTACAGTGTACACTCATCAATGATCACAAGTTCGTCTTCAAGGCTTGAGTGCCAGGCAAAGAGAGCCTCAGCGTACAAGATGGGATGGGGGCCTACCGGCGTGATGTGTACGTAGCACGTACTACGACGACATATTGTCGCGCTGTACACTACGACATACCTACCTAATGCAGTGTCACATGTCGGCACTCTAGCGAACAGCGAGCCTCAAAACGTCCAATCCTGGTTACCATCTGTCTTCTTGTCCTACGGAGTACCTACAACACTCCGTATAGTTATCCACCTGTTTCTCCAGCCAGATCTCCTCCCAGCCTTCAGACAGCGGCAAATTCATCGTTCTGCCGCGTTGCAAGCCTCCTCAAAGAAGCAAAGAGAACAGGCACAAGCAAATTCACTGACTACAGAAGATATGGCCAAAGAGTTAATCGAAAGTATACTAAAGATTTCATGTACTCCGTATGTATGTACATTGTACATACATTGAAACTCTGGACCGAGGCTTTCCTCCATTCCAGGGTGTGCAATATCGTCAGGGGCTCCACACATCCCTGCTGAGTTGCAAATCCACAATCACAAGCCAAAAGGCCAACGCGACAACCTGAACCAACATCATTTTCCCAACAAAAAACAGCCCTGCTCGGTGTGTGGACTCTTTCTTGTGCGAACATTGCTTCTGTAGGAACATTTTTTTCTTCCCTCGAGATCCAGCCCTTGTCTATTCTATAAATGTTGGACTCGTCAGTTTCAATTTGTGAAATCCCAAGGAGAATCCCAAGAGAGTCAGTCGCATGGGAGTCGTAGCCAATCCCGTTGTCATGTTGGATACCGGCATGCAGCTGAGGCGACTAATGCACAGGCGATCATCAGGAGCGATGCTTACTGGTTAGACTCTCGTAATCGTGGCTACAATGAATCCATTTGAAGAGACACCAATAATTAGAGGACAAGTGGCCAAAGAAGTGTTTGGACTCCCGGGTCTCCTTGGAGCTTCAGATGGTATCATCATGATACAGTTCTCCCCTCGGTGCATACGACTATATACATAGATGGTCGAGTTCACGCATCATGGCGACCAGATCTGCTGACGCAAGAAAAAGACACACGAATGCATTGCTCATTCGATCGTGAACACTCAACCCTGCCCGCACACGTCGTTGTTGTGTCGCCGCGATTTCCACTCGCTTCATGCCTGGCTCTTCGGTTCAGACTTTGGCCGCGAGCAACTCCATTTCGCGGCATGTTGTTCTAAAAAGTTACGGCCAACAAGCTACCTACCTAGACGAAATGTTCAAAATCTCCGCACAAGCATCACCACTCTAGAGTCTAGAGTCTACCTGACTGCCCAAAAAGGCCACACAAACACAATAAAATGGCATTGATTTGCACCATGAGGCGAAAGCAACATTTGCATGCCACGTATGCATTTTGAATTAGCTTCATTATTCTCTTCGGAGGCACGGCCCTGTTCTGAGAGTCCGAAACAAAGGATCTATAACCTGGATGAACACAGAAACATACTAAAGCCAGTCTCACCCTGTAGGCTGTGAACAGCATCAAAAGCGTCCCATTGAGGCTTCTTGCCAAGCCCGACCCGCCGGGCTCAACGATTTGAACCGTAGTCGTCGAGCTTATTGCAAGCCTTCAGCGCGTCGCTTCGATCAAGCAAAAATAGTAAAGGCAAATCCCTTGGCCACGATGAACCTTCCAGTGACGGGTGAAGGAGCGATGTTTTGAAGACAGGAGACGTAGATTGTTCTCACTCTTGACATCTTCGGACAATCTACTTTAAAGCCTGACCTTAATCGCAACCGAGTAACTAAAAACAAAGCTATGTTTTTGCTGGAGGTCCCATGAAATATTCACGAGACCATTCGATAATCGTAACTACACGGAAACTTCCAAAGGTATCGGTCACGGACTCACGGTGTTCACTGCGATCTGCGCGACCTGCCCACCAAAAGAAAAGGATACATTCCCGAAAGGAGTATTCATTCATGCCAGCTAAATCTTGACTGGCTACAGTACTTGACTGTCCGACATACTCGCTCGACCTCAACCCTATTGAGCACACGTAGAAGCGATTGAAGCCTACGTTTGAAAATACACAAAGATAACGCGGCTGACGGGCAAGGATCACGACATACATGAAGTTGGCTTGGACAGCAGTGACAACTGATGAGACCAACAGATTGATCGACCCTTGAGTTTTTACCCCTTAGTCTTGACGCTAACACCCGTGTGCGTGATTGTGATATGTACCAGTTATCAAATAGGACACCACGGCTCTCAATGTAAAGACCATGAATCTTAGATAAGCTTTGATTGTCTATCGCTTGATCTACCGTCCTTTCTATGGGCGAAGTGGTTGTATGTACCAATATACTCAAGTTTTGTGAGGCGATTGAGAGTTCGGGTCGACATATTTTTGAAAGTCATTCTTTCCTCCACCCCCCCTTTCACCCCTTTCACAGCCGTTCTACCACATCTCGACGATCATTACCACAGGCACATCTGTCGTCGCGGCTTGCACGCGTAGTTGAGCCATGGAGCCAGGCGGAATAGATAGCCACCCCCAACGTTAAGTAACCCTCTCGCAAGTCAAAGGGCCATACAAACACAGTGACACTTCAAACTTGATTTGCACCATGATTTAATCTCAACCTTTGGCAAACCAATCGTGCGATTTGAATCAGCTTCATCAAGACGACTTCTCCTATAAAGGGGCGTCGTGCAAATTGAAGATTGAAAACGAAATATCGACAATGAACACGGAAATGTATCAACACCAGACTCCTGACACCCTATGAATAATTACCAAAAGCTTCCTATTGAGCCTTCTTGGCAAACTCGACCCGAAGAATGAGATGCTTGAAGCCGTAACCATCCATCTTGTTGCAAGCTTTAACAGCATCGGTACGATCTGCGAAACTGATGAAAGCGAAGCCCTTGGCCATACCCGTTTCCCTGTCCTTAGCCAGGAACACTCTGGTGACGCGTCCGAAGCGCTCAAACATGTCTCGCAGCTCTCCCTCCTCGGCCATTTCTGAGACCTATTCATCGTAAGTTAGCGAAAGACCCGCGGCGGCAGCAACAACAACAACAACAACAACAAAGTGCTCAAATAATATGAAAAACGTACGTTAGTGACACGCAGAGTAGCAAGGTCGTCCCTCTCGCCATACTTGGATCCTCCCATCCTCTCTCCAGCAGCTCCGCCGGCACCGGCACGCAAAGCGGGAGGCACGTAAGAGCCCTTCTTAGCACCAACGCCACCAGCGGCGCCAGCATCGTCCAGTGCGCCAGACGCACCGCCAGCATCCGAGTTGGCAGTCTCGCCGATGGGGGCCATGGTGTCCTTGTACGGGCATCTGGCGGTGAAATGTTCGCCGTTGCAAATACGACATTTCACCTTCTTGTCCTTTAACTTGTCCTTCATGGACTGGGCGTTCGGGTCCTGGCTCTCGTCCTTGGCATCCTTGCGCCAGTTGACGCTGGGTCGGAAGATGATGTTCTCGCCGACTGAGGTGGTATCGGGAGCAGGGCCAGGGCCGTCCTTGACGCTTAAGCCAAACTTGGCCCATGTTTTTCGGTCAGCGACTCGGGGGTTGACGGTCTCTTTATGGGTGACGTATCGGACCCGTCGAGTCGTCTTCACCTTCTGATTCTGGTCGTTGTATCGGAAGGAGATGATGGTTTTGGTTCCGTCCTTGTTGGAGATCGTTTGAGGGGGGGGCAAGTCGGTGGATTGCTCTTCATTCTCATCGTCGTCGGCCCAATCGTGCCTGTTTTGGTAGTGGTGTCAATAACATCGCGTACGGATACAGATTTCATCTCTTCAGAAAAGAAGCAGGCATTTATTCGCCACTCACTTGGGCTTGGGCGGTGCCGTGGTGGCCATGATTGCGGTTTTTTATTGGACCCTTGTTGAGTGTTTCGATGATCTTTGGGCTGCCGATTTGGTCAGTTTTGTGCGGGCGTTACTGGCCACGAATCCTGTCTTTGCAATCGTACGAAACCTCGCTTTCGAATGAGATTCCCTTTTCCTGATGCGCGTTGGTACGTCAGAGGGGTCAAACAAGATGCAGCGGGGAATGATTCGGTCGATAGTAGCTTGGAGTAAGAATCAGCAAGATGTGCGCCGCGTTGTGGGTCACGTGTTTTCCCAGTTCTCCCCAGACGGAGCTGTTAAACCTAAGCGAAAGGGGCGTTACATGTTTTACAGTGGAGCCTGGGAACAATCATCACGGTTCTCCTGGACTTCCCCGAGAATCGCCCGATATGTATGTATCACAAGATTTTCAACGAGTCGGCGAACCTTTCTCTTCATCCCTCCATCGAAGCATAACAGTACTAACGAGAGTAGCCGCAAAGAAACGCAAGCTGATTGAGGCGAACACGAGTGGAGTTCAAAGGCCGAGATCAGTGCTCAGCAGTCGGCAAGCGTGATTGGTCGGCCAAGGAACAACAGTCGCAGGAAGAAAAGACATCCCCAAGCAGTACGCTCCAAGGTCTCGTCTTGCCATCAAGCGGCGGCTGAGTGGCTGACAAAGCTGATTGACGATATCGCGATCGACGGTACATGGTATGGCATGGCATCGTATGTTCACCTCTCTATGGAAGCGAAGAATTACCTTGAATATTTAGTTTCTCTTTCTCTAAAGATGATGAAAGGCCTGACTCACTGTGGCCTATTAGCTTCATAAGAAAGGTATTGAAGCATATCGGACTTGTGTAGGAGATCCTTAGAAAACCCTTGATCCTCCATGAAGAGTGAAGTTCGGGAAAGGCTTGTTTGACCGCCTGGACGGTCTGGGAGATCCAAACTTTGTCCGAGATAGGTTCGATTTTGTTGATCCGAAAAAGAGTCTCTTGGGGGGAACTGCCATCAACTTTGACCTTCGTGGGCAAAAGATTGGTGATCTTCGCCGCGTGCTTTACAGCGTACGGCCATAGCAGATCTGGGAGCTGGCAGCCTCCAAAAGGGTGCGTCCAGCACGTTCAACGATCAGGGCAGGGACATAGGGAGAACCCGTGCGGAAGATAATACCTTCCGCTTGGCAAAAACTCCGAAACTTGGCAGACAGAAACTCCGTCGCGTTGTCAGTATGAAAACACTGAACCTTGTAGCCACCACTGGTGTTCTCAACCGCAGTCTTCCACGCAGGCTTCTCAGCCAAGGCGCAGCCAGCGGTCTGTTCCTCGGCTGAACTACCTGCACATTACGACTGCGGGAAAGAAGAGCGCCCGTCCAGTTACTCGCTCCAACGTCGCAATCACCTTTTTCGACGATGACCTATACGACGACGCTGATCCGGACTCTGTTTCCTACAGCTTTCTGATGCTTGAGGCATCAAATCTCTCTGACTCAAAGATCGACATCCCGCGGAACTGGTTCGAGGCGAGGAAGATGCCTAACTACGACAGCTTTTGGCGACCGGCGGTGTTGGTCGAGTTGTCCAAGATTTCGGAGAAGTCAGGCTGGACTTTGGTCGAGCCCCCTCCCGACGCCAAGGTTTTCGACGGTCGCTGGGTTTATACCGTCAAACATCCTATTGACAAGCCTGCCTACGCCAAGGCACGATGGGTGGCGAGGGGTGATCAGCACTCGGATTTGTTCGAGGGAGAGGATCTGTACGCCGCGGTGGTCCACATGGTGTCCATCCGCGTGTTTTGTACCATCGTCGAAAAAGGTGATTGCGACGTTGGAGCGAGTAACTGGACGGGCGCTCTTCTTTCCCGCAGTCGCAATGTGCAGGTAGTTCAGCCGAGGAACAGACCGCTGGCTGCGCCTTGGCTGAGAAGCCTCTCGCATGAGTTCCGCAGAAGGGTCTTCGTCCTCGGAGGAAGTGGGATCATTGTCTACCTGATCGTCACCGAAGTGCTCATCCTCGAGGAAAGATCCAGGAAGGATAGAATCATTTCGGAGAATGCGACGATGTTGGGCGTCGGAATCTGTAGAGGGAGTAGGAGAAGGGGAAGGAAGAAAAGTTCGGGTTGAAGGGAGATCAGAAGAGGAAAGAGGCTTGGACGCCTCAGAAATGACAATGTTGTCGGGTTGATGACAAAGATTCGACCTGTTGCTGAGGTATAGATTTTGGTTGAGAGGCGAAAACTTCCGCCGTAGGAACGTCGATGATGCGACGACCCTCCTTCTCGAAGGAAGGATCGACGAGTTCGGCGATGGTCAATACGTTCCTTAACGCATCGGCACAAAAGGAGGTGTACGTGAGGCAGCCTCACGGACACAGTGACACACTGACGGCACGAAGCGTGCCTGTCTTTTGGGCGTGGCTTTGTATGGCTTGCCCCCCTCTCCTCTCTGGTGGCTTGACGATTTTCAGTCGAGCTTGAAAAGCTTGGTTTCAAGAGTATGCAGAATGAGCTCTGTATTTTTCACCGGAACAATTCGTTCCTCATCCTTTATGTCGACGACATGATTGTCGCGGCACCCTCTTCGGAAATGGTCGAATCAATCATTTCCGACCTTCAGCGTCGTTATGAGCTGAAGCGTCTTGGAGAGCCCAAGTTGGGATCGAATTCGTCCGAATTCTTCTGCACCAGAGCATCTATATCAAAACGATCATGCAAAAGTTTGGCATTACTGATGTCAACCCTTCCTCTGTCCCGTGGCTCCCCAAAGCCGACATTCCCTCCGACTGGAAGTCTCTTCCAACAGCATGCAATTTGTCGGACTGGGCGAAGCAGACTGGCAGCTTCGATTGGTTGTCTGTCTGTACCAGACCAGACATTGCATTTACTACAAATCGTGTTTGTAGCGCGAACAGCGCACCCAAGGACATTCATGTCCGTCTTATGAAACATCTTTGGCGGTACCTTTCTGGTACCCAGGACATGGACATCATGCTCGGCGGTCTCACTTCGAACGGACATTTTTCTGACAAGGAGCTCCTGCTCCAAGTCAAGGGTTACAGTGACGCCTCTCTCGCCGACAACCTTGATACTCGGCGATCTACCGCGGGCCATGTGGTCATGGTTACTGGCGGTGCCGTTCTCTGGCAGTCCAAGAAACAAACCCTGGTCGCACTCAGTTCCACTGAGGCGGAATTCATAAATCTCACACCAACTGGCTTATCCATGATTTGGGTCACCAAGCTGCTTGAAGATTTCGGTGTACGACAGCGGCGTCCTCTCCTGCTATTCACGGATAGCCAAAATGCCAAGGCAAATGTCTTGGACAAGAAGCAACGAAGGCGCACTCGCCACATTGATCTACGTTATAAATGGATTGTTGAGAAGACCAAAGAAGGTCTTTTCCGTCTCGAACAAATCAGCACCGATCAAATGGTCGCGGATGGTTTTACAGAGGGACTCGGTCGCGTCAAGCACTCGGATCCTCTTCGCCTCCTTCACATGGTGCGAGCTAAAGTTTCCTTTCTACGGTCTAATTTTTGGATATAATTTTGTTTGGAGGGTATATTTGCATTTGGAATGTACTTTCTTATCTCTTTTCCTTTTTTTTATGTTGACCCACTTTGTCTTTGGATTTTGAGGATATCCATTTTAGGATTGATACTTTCGTTATCACTTTGGCATACATGTACGAGACATTCGTTTAGAACTGTTCTCCTTTTCTTGTATCATCTGCTTTCAGATGTTCAGCTGGGGGCGGTGTTGGATGTAGCGGCCTCACATCTTAGGCATCACCTGTCCTCTCATCGGCTGATACATAGCGCCTTAGGGCTTTGCCCTCATGTACATAGCCTTCTCTGTTCCGCCCAGGTGGCCAGAGTCTAGATTCACCATCATTCACATTCTCACAGATCTATCATCTGACAGACTCATTCTTCCACTTGCGTTGTAAGAGGATGATGAGACAGATTCGCGGCAGATGTGCTTTCACGAAAGCTTGAACTTGCCAGCGTGCGGTCGTCCATCTTGAGTACGACGTCTCGTCTTTTGGATGGCCCAACGAATCTCTACTCAACTCGAGAGTAGAAGCTCACTGATCAGCGTTGCCCTTTGTGCACTCCTTTTGTATCTTTGGACTTGTACCCGGTAGAGCTCGAATTGGTTTGCTTTCGCAACAGTCACGTGGCTATGCAGCAGCAAGTCCAGAAGTTAGAACTTAGAACAGATGGACCATCAACCCGTCGCATGTCATTAAGCCGCCGCATCTGCCGAGCCGATTCATGACCACCACGAAGTTTGCGCATGTTACTTGAGCATCAAAACTTTGAGAATCGCGAGTTCAAGTCGCAGATAGGAGGGTATCAGCGACCCGTCACCAAAGACTCAAGAGGGCCAAAAGTGGCGCAGCAGACCCCGTGCAGACTGACACAGAGACTGTCGAGAACGCCGAGTGGCGCTGGCCACGAACGCCGAGAGAAACACTTCTCGACGTCTAACGTCTTGCCGGCACCTGACCTCGTCATTTCTTTCTCCCTCCCTCCTTCAGAGCCCTTGCGATATATCTCGACGATTATCGCCAACTGCGTAGCTTCCTGAGCCGTATCCCGCCGAACAAAAGATCCCCTTTGCGACCTCGATAAACCCGCCGCCTTTCAAAATGAATAATAAGGGCGAGGAGCCTCCTCCATACGGTGGCGCTGGCTCTCCGCCACCTCTGGCGCCCAAGCCAGCATACGGAGGCTCATCATCGCCCTTTCCTGGCGATGGTGAACAACAACGGTTTCAACATCCTGGCGAGCAACAGTCCTATCACCAGCCACAGCAGCAACAAAACTACTATCAGCCAGGACCGCAAATGGGATACAATCAGCAACAAGGCCCCTTTCCTGCTGGCCAGGGACCGTATCCCCCTCAAGGGCATTATGGTCCCCCTCAAGGTCACTACGGACCTCCGCAAGGACACTATGGACCTCCACAAGGGAATTACGGTCCTCCGCAAGGGCAGTATGGTCCTCCGCCAGGACAGTATGGACCACCGCCAGGACAGTATGGACCTCCGCCAGGACAATTCGGCCCAGGATACGTTCCCGAAGAGCGGCGTAACAACACGGGGGGTATCATGACTGGGTTGATGGCTGGACTGGCATGCTGCTGCTGCTTAGACTGTCTCTTTTGAGTGCGATTTCAGCTTACCTCTTGGCCGATCCTGGGCAGCAAAGCTTCGCATCCACCATATTTCTCAACAAAGAGAAAGAGACTGCTCGCTACATACGCCGCACGGGACTATCACCTTCACTATATCGACTGCTTCCCACTTCTACACGAACAATCGAAAGATCCGTTTTTTCTTTGTACCAATAGCCGCGGTTATTTTTATTACAACAGTCAAGAATATTGTACGCAGTCGTATACCTGGAACTCTCAAGACGTCAACTGCCAAGTTCCCATGAGGGGTTCACGTCGCTTTTTCTTGGCGTTGGAGTGAAACAAATGGGTTATGCTTGCGTGTGATTTTGTCAATGCATGCTTCCTGTCATTACTTTCAGCTAAGATCATCCGCTTCTGTGACTAATCAATTATGTTACGCGACCATTTTGCGGATATGTAGATGCGTACAGTAAGTGATGCTTGCCGAATTCCTGTAGCAGTGTAGGGGAAACAAGCTCTAATGATAATAAACAAGGGCAGGATGAGACAGAGCGTGCTGATCGCTTCATTGGAATTGAAATATGATGCAAGGATCTCTTTGGGTTGCTGTAATGTGACAATCGAAGGTATGTTCTGCGGTAGATATCCTCGTTTTGGGTGTCATACAAAGGGAGTACGTACAACAGTCGTCTGTAGTTCGCAAACAGCCCTCGTCACACGTGGACGTGGGACAAAGGCATGATGACTGGTTGGATCCCTTGTTTCGAAAGGCTTCGCATGACGTTTATGGCCGCACTATCCCCCATTCCGACCTGTGTGCACTCTGTACAGGGAGTGATAGGGTAGTGATGTGATGAAGTTAAAACACCAAATCAAACAAATGCCCAACGATTTGCGGTCGTAGCTGCGGTGTGAAGCGAGAGGCAGCCAGTCATCCCGGTTTGTTGCCACGTCTCACGGACCTGGGCCCCTTGTTCAATGTTCACGGCGGCTAGCCCCCCTTGCCGCTGCAGGCAAAAATGCCGTGACGCGAAGCTGTGAACAGGACGCGCCAAAAGGTAGGCAAAACTGTGACCCCTGCACCCCCTTGTTTCAGAGTCCGAAAGTTTGTGAGCCAATCAATTCAGAAAGACTCCACACCATACCCGTATGAACAAAAAGAGGTAGGTAGGTAAGGTAGGTATGTAGGTAACATGGAGCATAAAGAGGCAAAACTGAAGAAATCGTGCGGCGACGCGTAGAAGAGGCAAACACGAAATGTGCGCCTCCGCTACGCGTCGCCGCACGATTTCTTCAGTTTTGCCTAATGACTGACGTACATACCTAGGTACCTATGTACATACCTGTGTATGTACCTTGTACTCCGTTACCGTATGTGTGTATGTAGGTACATAATCAAATGTCTGCTCTCTCATTGGCGGGTGTCACTAATAAGTTAATAACCCGTGTAACGCTTGCCCTGCAGCGCCCGCGATACAGCCGCAAGACAGCCACTCGCAGCCTCTGATGTCACAGGTTCGTGCTTGTTCACGATGCGCCTTGTTTTGTATACTACCTCCGCATACGAATTAACTATGTATACATAGATACTCGAGTACCTATTGTACATACACACAAAGTGGCATGCCAACCATTGCCAAGGCACGGATCATGGGGCCCCGTCATCTAATGGGGCCATCTACGGGGCTTGGCGTGGCGGCAGCGTGAACATGGTTTGCGCCGGACGGGACCCAAACAATGGTCTCCCTCCCCTAGTCGGAATTAGGTTGGTGAGGCCTTCCCTTCCTTGCACGCCAAATCGATGATTCCCCTCTGTTATTCATCAGCGCAGAGACGCTGGCTGTTTCTGCTGTTTTACTTCATATCTTGACTGCAATTTCCGCCTTGAATCCTGTTGTAACTTGCCTTCATTCCGCCGCTTTCCCTATGCCATCATTATCCTCCTAATCGCAGCAACCCTCAGTGGGCTCGGCTCGTAGGCCACACGAGCTAGCATCACCTATCTCGACGAAGAATTGGCCTTCTGTACGGCTACTCACCGGTCGGCACGCATATTGAATATGGCGTCGCTGTCCGAGAGTGTCGGCTCCGGGGCTTGGAATGCATCTTTAGCTGCCCGAGCTGACGGACCAAACCAAGATGCATCAGCAAAAGTCGGCATTGGTATCGTCGGTTTCATTACGGCTATCGGCGTGTCTATCGCGATATTTGCGGCACAGGTGACGCTTTTCACTCTTTTACGAAATAAGTTGGCCAGAATTTTGTACGTCCCTGCTCGAAACTACCCAAGGCTCTCTATACTCTGCCAGTATCATACTCTTGGAGCCCCCGATTTGTGACCAAGTCCTATTCTAATTGAGCTTGACCTTGTAGCAAACCCAGAACCTACCTCGTCCCCGAGCGCGAACGGACGGATCCACCACCGAGAAGTCTCATCGGCATGATTCGAACCTTGATTGAGTACCACGACCGTGACGTGATCAACAAATGTGGTTTAGACGCCTATTTTTTCCTCCGATATCTCCGAACTCTACTTGTCATATTTATTCCGATCTGCTTAATCGTTTTGCCCATCTTGGTCCCCATCAACTATGTTGGAGGAAAGGGAAAGAGAATTGATGGCGACATGTCCGAAGACAGGGCTCAACAGAATCCGACAGGCCTGGACACCTTAGCATGGGGTAATGTCACCCCGTTCAATACCAGTCGGTATACTGCTCATCTGGTCATGGCAATATTGGTCATTATTTGGGTCTGCACCGTGTTTTTCTTGGAGCTTCGTGTCTATATCAAAATCCGACAAGATTACCTCACGAGCGCTGAGCACCGCCTCCGCGCTTCAGCGACTACCGTTTTGGTCAACTCGATCCCCAAGAAGTGGCTCACAGAGGAAGCACTAATGGGGCTCTTTGACGTTTTCCCTGGTGGTGTCAGAAACATATGGTTGAATAGAGATCTGACAAACCTGCTGGACAAAATTTCTCTCCGAGACAACGTGCACAAGCAACTGGAATCGGCCGAGACAGACCTCATTAGGGCGGCCAAGAAAGCTCAGTTGAAGAAACGCTATGCCGAGGAGAAAAAGAGTCGCAGGAAGCTCAATCTCCAGGCGTTGACCAAGGAGGAGGTGGCTGCCCGCAACGCCGAACAAGATGCCGAAGCTAACCGCTTGGCTCGTGTCGACGAAGGGACAGACGCCGGTCAAGAACAAGATATTCCTCATACGGTCGATGCCGCTGTACGTGAGTCACAGCACGATGACCGAGGCCAAGCTCATAGGCGGGATCCATCGCAGGATCGTTTCAACCCGCTACACCAAGTTGAAGTCGGATTAAAAAGCGTTGCTGGCGTCGCAGGCAAGGCCGGTCGCGGTGTCGAGAATGTGATTGGCACGAGCCACGGCTTTATGCCAATGACTACGGTGCCTGCCGATCGGGAATCCTCGCTCCCTCAGCCAGGAGATTCGTTAGACGTGGCACGTACCATATCTCCCGAAGGTTCCATGCTCACGTGTAGTTCGACAAAGATTCTAAGCAAGGAAAAGAAGGAAGTACGACCTGCTGAGAACACGGTTCGCAAACTGGACAATATCGACGACATGTTTGTCAATGAAAAGCCGAAGTTTTGGCAATTTTGGAAACCGCCTCCCGGTGCCTACGCTTCTCCCGTTCCCCAAGGTGCTAAGCAATCTGATGGATCTGACGAGGAGTCGACCTGGTATTCATGGAAACAGCTAATTCCATTCCTGGGGCCCAAAGAGGAAGCGGTCAAATATGACGATGCATACGACACAGAGTACAAGATGGACATGGACACGGAGGCGGAATGGGCAAAGTATCTCAAGAAAAAGGACCGGCCGACGCACCATCTTCCTCTTTTCGGCGTCACCTGGCTATTCGGGTTACCTTTTGTTACCAAAAAGGTAGATACCATTTACTGGTGTCGACAAGAACTCGCGCGTTTGAACATGGAGATTGAGGAAGATCAGAAACACCCGGCAAGGTTTCCGTTGATGAGTTCAGCCTTCATCCAGTTCAACCACCAGGTTGCTGCACATATGGCATGTCAAAGTGTTGTGCACCACTTGCCCAAGCAAATGGCGCCACGATTGATTGAGATTTCGCCGCGCGATGTCGAATGGGGGAATATGGCAGTCAATTGGTGGCAGCAACTTCTTCGCACCTCAATCGTGGTCACAGTTGTCTTGGCCATGATTGTCTTGTGGGGTATCCCCGTGGGTTGGACGGCTGCAATAGGACAAGCAGACTCCCTCCTCAGGAATAACAACGTGTTGAGTGGTCTCGCAGACGACAAGACCTTGGGAACTATTGTCAAGGCCATATCCGGTGTCCTGCCAGCAGCTCTTTTGGCGCTACTGCTTTTCCTCGTGCCGGTCATCTTTGGCGTTTTAGCTGGATTTAAAGGCTCCAAGACCGGCACGGAGAAGACGGAGTTTGTGCAGAAGTACTACTTTACCTTCTTGTTTATGCAGGTGTTCTTGGTTGTTTCCATTGCATCTTTTGTCTTCAAATCGCTTGACCAGTTCATTAACGATGTGGGCAAGTTGTCTAATGTTAGCTACGTTCTGGACCTGCTGGCGCGCAACTTGCCTTCGGCTGCCATTTACTTCTTTTCATACATGATCCTACAAGCCCTCACTACTAGCTCCGGTACTTTGCTACAGGTTGGCACCCTATTTTCGTGGTTCATTCTCGGGTCTATATTCGACACCACGGCCAGAGACAAATGGACACGCAATATGTCGTTGAATCAAGTCAACTGGGGTTCCATGTTTCCCGTCTACACCAACTTTGCCTGTATCGGCATTATCTACTGTATTGTTGCGCCCCTGATTTCCATCTTTGCGGTCATCACTTTCAGCTTGCTGTGGCTCGCGCAGAGGTATGCGATGCTCTACGTAAATCGATTCGAACATGACACAGGCGGAGTACTGTATCCCCGGGCCATCAACCAAACGTTTACAGGGCTTTACTTCATGGAACTCTGCCTGGCGGGGCTCTTCTTCATTGTCGTTGACGAGGAAAATCACTCCTCCTGCTTCACGCATGGCATCATCATGCTCGTTACGTGCATCCTCACGATCGGATACCAAGTTATGCTCAACAAGTCATTCTCGCCTCTCTTCCGCTATCTGCCCATCACCTTCGAGGATGAAGCCGTGCTCCGAGACGAGGCATTCCAGCGCGCGCAAGACATCCGTTTCGGACTCATCCAAGAAGAGGAGCCCGGAAGCAGCACCAGACACGGCGACGAGAAGCCGTCGCACCTGTTGCAGAACGACGGCGATATCGAGCTGCGAAACCTACAAGACGGCTCTATGCCCGGCCGTGTCGACGGAACAACCCAGCACAGAAATCCCGTCAAACAGGTCGGCAACTGGGCCAAATCCGGAGGCAAGCAGGTCGGCTCATGGGCCAAGGGTGGAGGAAACCAGATACGCAAACTCCGCCACCTCAACGACGGTTCCCGCGCCGCGCAGTACCGTCGACAACAACGCGAAAAGGATCTCGAATCTCAACAGGCTATAGGAGCAGCTCTGTACGGCGGAATGCACGACGAAATCGAGGACCTGACTCCCGACGAGCGAGACGCCCTAACCCAGCATGCGTTTTTGCATAGCGCGCTACGTGTCCGGCGGCCGACGGTGTGGATTCCGCGGGATGATCTCGGGATCAGCGACGATGAGATTCGCCGAACGCATTCGTTTAGCAAGCATATCTGGATCAGTAACGAGGGGACAGCGTTGGACAGTAAAACGAGAGTGGTGTATGGCAAGAATCCTCCCGACTTTTCGGAGATGGATATCATTAATCTATAAGGGAGGGCTCCTTTTATAGCAGCTTGGGTACAGGATGAGGTTTGGTGTTTGGTGTTCTTGGTAGTGTTTGGTATAATAGCGTTAGAAATTTATTTCAATCTTTTACTCTTCCTTCCTCCACCGCCCCCATTTCGTTTCCTCCATGGATATCCCTGGTAGAACTTTGAAGCCCGTGTAAGCCAGCTCCTTGGTCTCCTGGGAGGAAAAGCAATCTTGAGCTTTTTTGACCGAACGGAGCGGTCGCCGTATGAGAGAGACCTCGAAGACGGGTTTTTTTTTTTGAGCTCTTGCCCAATCCTTCTTGATGCCGTAGTATATAGTCGGCCTCTTTGGCCAAGCCGCCCAGGTTCGCTGGGACCTGTTGGGCGGAACTAAGTTGGCAAACTTCAGTGCACCCTCATTCTAAGCTCAGGTCTCGGACGACGCGGTTCACTGGACACATCGAGGAATTGGTAGAGAAAGAAGAGCTAGGTAACATAAAATACAGAACTTGAACTGGCAGAGTTTCGTATGACGTGTTCTATTCAACTTCTATACCTACAAGGCTACATGCGTACCTAGGTACACACATCCATTCGCCAAAGAACGGGCCGAGCAGAGCGGGAAGGGCCGCGCGGGTGGGCTCGATAGGGTTGTGGCGCAGTATACACAATAGGTGCCGGCGGCAACTTGGCTGCCATTGTTTGCATTGGCAAGCTCGGCAGCCGTTACATATGCACATTAGTACATACGTCTATTCTAAATTCTAATCCCGAGTCTCTATTCGTGACGCTCTAAGTCAGCCCATAATAACGCATAACGCCAAACATAACTTGAAAAAATACACCTCGTATATACTCATCGACACGTCTACCCAGAATTTCGTTCTCTCTTCCCCTCCGCTTTCGTCTCTTCCATCTCCTTGCAGATAGCGTCATTGAACTCCTCTGCATTATCCAAATACAAATGGTGTCCTGCCTTGGGGATAACAACAACGCGCGCGGCGCCCCTCTCGTTGCGCTTCTCCTCGTCTGTTCCATGCAGGAGTGCTTGGGTCCTAGCCTCGTTGAGTTTCTGCTCGGCTGCTAATCCGCCTGCTACGTCCATCCAATCATTCTCGCCGTACATGAAGACAATAGGTATACCGGTCTCTTTGAGAGGTGACCCCTCGGGGGATGAGGAAGGGGAGGAGGCAGAGGGTTCTTGGAGAATGGGCTGTCGGCCGACTTGGTGGATGCGATTGATGATGGGGTGGCGGGCCCAGGCGCCGGGGGCAAGAAGGTAGGCTAGCGCATATTCCCCGCTGCCTTTCTGCTTAAAGATGGAAAACGAGTACTCATGGAGAGCTTGAGCTTCGTCGGGGGGCAGATGATTGAAGCGACGGGAGGTCCAGGCGGAGATGAAGCGGGGGCCAAAAGGTCCAGTGAAGCGGATAATGCTAAAGGGTGAGAAGTTGATCATCTTGGCGTCCCAGAGCCAGATAGCCCAGCTGGGAATACTCCGTTTCTGTGGTGGTAGCTGTTCCTGCTTCTCCTGTTTTCCAACGACGTCGTTGGCTTTTTGGGAGCCGTTGGTAACGGAAGTATCATGACCTGAAGTGGCGGTGGTGGCTTGCTGGTCTTGTGTGAACTCGTTTGCGACAGTAGATACCTCGGGCTCAGGAAGAGATGCATTGACCGCGTAAGGGTTCTCTGGTATCCCCACAGGTGAAGCAAGAATCAGTTTTTTCAGATGGCCGGGATATTTGAGGGCGTAGGAAACGGCAAGATAGCCGCCTAGCGAGTGACCCAGCAGTGTGAAGCGCTCAATTTTCCTCGTCTTGCGCCACTCCTCCAGCGCGTCAATGAACCAGTCTTCCGCCTCCTCGACCTGTTTGTCATGGTCCCGAGCGTGGATCTTGAAGACGGGCCGCGAAGAGTTTCCCATGCCGAGCATATCCAGGGCATATAGCCTCAGGCCGGAAATGCGTGTGATGGGCTCAAAGTTCTTGTAGAAGAAGCCCAGGCCTGCGCCGTACCCGTGGAGCATAACGAGCGTCTCCTCTACCTCTTCACCTTGGCGCTCGACACAGATCTCGTTGAGAGCTCTATCCTTCCCGGACAGTTGGACGAGTGAGCGTCGCCATGTTCTGGCTCCAAAGGGGTCGACTTCTGGTGTAGTGATAGCTGTGGCGGTGGTGGCGAGATCGTCAACAACTTCTTTTAAGTAAGGGGCCAAGGCAAGAACATTGCGCTCTGCCATAGGAGGCCTCGCACTGTTCCACTATGTGAAAAGAGAGTGAAAGTTCCAGTCAGTATACAAGACAGAGAGCAATGTAAATACAAATCGCAGGTGCCAGTAGTTTGATGTACCGAGGGAGGATAGAAGAGGCAATACTTACCCATTGATATGCGGCATCTTTGTAACCCAGCGGGAAATACATTTAGTAGACCTGCGGCTTGGACTTCCTGGGTATCACAGGGAATCTCTATAGTTGAAGCCGTTACAATGGCAGACGGGGGTGACCCGGGTGACGGGTTTAAGTTGACATTGTTGGAGCGGCCAGCGCGGCCAGCACAGCGCTTACGTGACGTCATCTACTCTATTGAGACTTGTAAGCCGCCACAGCCGTGATGCAGCCACAAGGCTACAGCTACAAATTACAACAATATGCGCCACAAGTCAATTGCCATGACGCAGCTCAGCAGAACGGCGAAGGATGAAGCTCGCTTCGTTTGCTACAAGCCATAGCAACGGCTATTTTCTCGTCGTTCAGATCGTCTTGGCCAATTGACATGCACACCAACATCAGCAACAGACGCAGGCACCGACTTCAAATTGCGACTCATCTTTGCCAATTGCCGTCTCTCGTCTCCCGGCCTTGCTCTCCGCCGACCTGTCGACATTCTCATCTCTCTCCTCTCGAGCTGTCGCCCAATTTCCCCCGTCTCGTACCCTCGTCTTTGGTCGCCAGCATCACCGCGACTGCATGGCCCATGAGCCCAGCTGACAGGCTGCAATTCCAGCCTCGGTAGAGATAGAGGGAGGAATAAAGTCCTAGACTTCCGACAAAAAATCGGCCTTTCTCCCTGTCCGACCATCGATCGAATCTGCCCATCATGTCTGCCGATATCGACTCCATCGTCAAAGGGGCTCCTATCGCCGCCGACAATGTGAAAATCATGGCTGGCTCGTCGCCCACCATCCCTTCGACCCCAAGCAAGCAGGGCGACCCTCTCAGCCACGCGCCGAGCTCCCCCGCCATGGTATACCTGAATCTCCTCATCCTCGAAGCATCTCTGCGAGCACAATTCCTCGAGCTCCGCGCCCGAAGACGACATCACACCTTCTTTCTCACGTTGTTGACTCTGTGGGTGGCTTTTTTCGGCTACAAGCTCTACTTTGCGCCGCGCGAAGATGGGAGGGGAGTCGGGGGTTCGATCTACTGGGCGTTGGAAGGCGCGCAAAAGGTGTGTTTCATGGGCGGCATCATCACGGCGATATTAGTTTGGGGCACCGGAATTTGGGATCGGGGAATACGCTGGCCGCGTCGATGGTTCTCTATATCTAATCGCGGTCTGCGCTGCTTCAATTGCAAGCTGGTCATTATACGGCGGCCCTGGTGGGCCGAGGCACTCTCGGCGGTGGGATTCTTCCTGACCTACGGTCTGCTTTCACACACTGCGAGCTCGTCGTATCGTCACGTGGAGCCTTCTTTGCTGCGAGAGATGGAGAAGGAATTTCAGCTGCATGGCGATGGTGGCCATGGTCCTACGCTTGTGCTGCCGTATGACGACGAGGAAAAGGGGGGAGGTCACGAGGAGGATCTGGCACCCGGTGGTGACTACGTCAAGCTCCTTCTGCTACCCAAGCCTTTTTCGCCCACGTTTCGCGAGAACTGGGAAATATACCGAACGGAATATTGGGAAAGAGAAAATGAACGGCGAGCATTGCTGCGCCAAAAGGTCAGGGAACATGATCGACGACTAGCCAAGCAGGCCTACGGCTGGCTATGGTGGCTGCCGTGGAGACACGATCCTCGGCGCAAGGCGCATGCCCACGTTCATGGGCACAAGTCATTCCAGCATCGCCTTGCGAGCAGCGAAAAGAGTAAAAGACATCGCAGCAGCAGCGTGCGTCGCTTATCTGTCAGTTCGACTCGCAGCCCGACGCCGCCCGTCCTAGACACGGAAGACAGCCCAAGCAACCGCCGCCTCAGTTCCGCTTCGGACAAGCGCCGAAGAAAGCAATCATCAATGTCCATGGCTACCAGATCAAGACGCTCCGGCACGGACTCGAGATCAGTTACACCAGAGACGCCCTCGCAACTCAAAAAAGAAGCGACTATCAAGATGGATGATTCCTCCATGTCTTCGGCCTCCCTCTCCCCTGCTGACGATAGCAGTGGCAGTGGAAGAATGTTGCGGAGCGCAGGACTTGGACAAAAGACTTGATCAAGTTAGTTTGTCGGAAGAGACGGGAAGGGGGCGTGGCGGCTTCTCGGCGGACTTTCGGGCGGGTAATTGAGCACCTGTTTTTTTTTTTTTAGCTTTTTCTTGTAGACAAATTTCTTCGTGCGGCTAACGAGCGTGTGACCACCACCATCAGTTATTCGCCTTGACTGCAAGTTGCGTTAGATTCGTGTATGTATGTATGAATACATATGGGCACTTGTGCTAATTTCATGTCCAGATGAAGAGAGAGATGAAATGAGCAAACAGGGCACATGCCGCTTTGCGACTTCCCGTGCGGTTCCTGATGGATTCATCAGGTGCTCATACTTTCACCATCCTTGCTAAATATGTACATACCTCTCATCCCGTCCGCTTTGAAGCATTATTTTCGATTCGTGCCGCGTGTGTGTACCTGCTTCATACCTACGGACTCCGGAGTTATAAAAGGCTAAGCATGTGCAAAGCAGCCACACAGACAGCTCCCACAATTTAGCCTCGTCTTTATCCGTGGCGTCAGCCGGCCATTGTACCTGTACGAAATTACGAATCCCCTCGCCTTCATTACGTACGTTCGAAGTTCGCAGTACATATGTACACATACGCTGCTCAGTGTTCGATATCTTAGCGTTCCGCCATCCCGTACGGGACCTTGCATGAGGCAATTTAGCGCTGCAACGCGAACAATAGATCGTCTCCCCCCCCCCGCATTGTGGGCCGGCCATCCGATTTATTTTGGTCAAGCTTGACTGAAACAGACCGAATGGGAAAGCTTAAGCTCCTCCTCGGCGCGGGACGGCAAGGCAAAGAAAAAAATGAAAAGGGGAAACACGCCAATCCGGCTGCACCGGAGCAGAGAAAAAAGGGGCCTTCGGTAGAACTTCTACCGAAGAAGTCTGCCCTGGTTCTGCTGTACACGTGGGATAGGTACTTGAGTCCTTGACTAGCTAGGGTTTTAGTGACATTCACAGACAGGTATTTAATGCCTTCGAGGCCCTCCAAGAGCGTCTCGATGGGTGCCATCCAGAAGTGCAGATACATTGAAGCAGGTTCTTCCTTATTTCTTTTCTGCTTTTATTCAAGTCTTTTTGTCAGTTTTTTGTTTTGTTACCCTGGGCTTGTATCGCGTCAACCCGGTATACATACATAGCCACTCGTTTTATACGTTTTTTTTTAATTCGAAGAAGAAGGACAAGACACCCACAGCCATTCATATCCTACACGAAAAGCAAGAAGACGAAAATGGTTCGAAACACGACCAAGACGGCGCTGCTGGCGCTATTCTCAGCAACAGCACTCGGAAGCACTGCCGGAGACGTCAAGGTCGACTCTAGGGGCTCGATTATGCCAGCAGGCTTCTCCCGCTGCCTATTTTACGACGACTTCTCGCAGACCCCCGGCGGCCTCCCCGACTCGTCGAAATGGCAGATTGATCTCGGCACGCGGTACGCAAACGGCGGGCCCAAGAACTGGGGCACGGGCGAGATCCAGGTATACACCGACCACACGCAGAACGTGCACATCACGCACGACCAGACTCTCAAGATCACGCCGGTGCGCAGCAACAACGGCACGTGGACATCGGCACGTATCGAGACGACTGCCGACTGGGACTTTGCCTGCCCAGAGGGCGAGCGCATGCGCGTCGAAGCCCGACTCAAGCTCGGTGGGCAGGCCAAGAAGAACGCTCTGGGCATCTGGCCAGCTTTCTGGTTGTTGGGCAGCGGATACCGTAACAACTACTCGGCGTGGCCTGCGGTCGGCGAGATCGACATTATGGAATCGGCCAACGGGCTCGACAAGATGTGGCACACGATCCATTGCGGTAAATATCCCGGCGGCGTCTGCAATGAGCCCAACGGTATCGGACACCCGACCAAAGACGTCCCGAGGTCATCATGGCACACTATCGCCTTGGACGTGGACCGCCGCCATCCTGCCGGTCATGGCAAGCAGTCGATGAGCTGGTTGATTGATGGCGTTACGCGCTGGACTGTGCACGAGAGCAACTTGACTTCTCCTGGAAACAACACCGCGGCTCAGGCATGGAACGCGCTCGTGGCCAACCCGAAGATGTTGCTGTTCAACGTGGCTGTGGGAGGAGCGCTTCCCAACGCCTTCTCCGGCATCGACACGCCTACTAATGCGACGCGGGGAGGTGATGGTGCCAGCATGGAGGTCGATTATGCGGCTGTCTATTTGACGTCCACGGGGCTTGCATTGCCCTTGTAGAGTCGGTCTTGGGGGAGGAGAGGGATGGAGAAGAGAGAAGCGGGAGGTTTGGCGGACGTCAAAGGAGGGCTTGAAAGAGGTGGAATCTTGACGGCGGCCCGCGGGTGTCCCATTGGCAGCAAATTTTCATTCATGTATCGACCATTACCCTATAGAATAAAGCAAAGATAAGACGTCCTTGCTTTTAACTCTTTTCCAGGGCGTCAATACTTCACCCGTGATGTATAATCAATACTGCAACGAGCAGTCCAGAAAACAAATAAAACATGTGTTGCTGCAAATTGCAACCCATCCAAGTTCTCCCATAATCACGTTGATGTCTGAGCAGACTTTTTGGAATGCAGGGCTGGTGTCGGGTTGCGTTGCGTCCCCCGTAGTTCAATCGCCAGATCCGATATCCTGTGACAGTTTATTAAGGCAATAAAAGGAAGTAACATGTGCACTAAAGAGAAACAACATCTCACATATGCACACCTCTTCAAAAGACCGAACTCTCCAATGCTCCAGTTATTTGTCGTGTTCGCCTCATCCACGGTTCCTACATTTCTACGGTCTACGCCTCGAATCAGGAGGAACTTGGCTCGAGATCTCGTACGCAGACGGCAAAGGTTTCACTCCAGTGACTCCACGTCCTAAACGCCCTGCATGTCCTGCACGCGCCGCGGAGAAACCAAGACAAACAGCAAAACAAGTCGAAACAAAACACCAACAGAGAGGAAGCAAGGCAAACAATCCCCTGAGACACGAGGCGCAGGTTTCAGGACTTTAAGATTGCCTAGACGCATTGCAATTTGCATCGCATCGCCGCGCTACAGAGCCACGAAGAACGGATCGTGATTTGATACACAGACTCAGCGGGCGTCCTCGTCTGCGCCCGCCGCATCATCGTCACACCCAATCTTGAGACACAGTCTCGCAAGGAACATTGTGCTCCATCAACATCGGAACAGTACGTGTAACTTTTCAACCCTCTCGTTGACAAAGACGCATCGTGATTGCTATGTATGTACCTGGTATGTCGGCCACGTAAGAACAGGATACGTGCCACAGAAAGCGAACCTCAAGAACAAAAAACCCCCGTAGTTACAGTAATGTGGTATAGTTGTAGATCTGAAAAGAAAACATGGTATAAACCCGTCGCTTCCTTCATAGAAGAAGGGAAAACCGAAGAAGTGCAGATATGACGCAGAAATAGAAGAAAATAAGAAAGAAATGAGTAAAATAAAAGATATGTTAGCCATGAGTATAGACCAGGTGCCCCCGAAAAACGCCAACAACAAAGCACAACCCGCCTCACGGACGCTTGCCTATCCGCTCTTTTTTTTCTCCCAAATCAAAACAATCAACGAATCGAGCTCCTCTGTTGCCGGCGTCGATGATCCCGGTTGGGGTGGCCCCGCGGCCCTGACTCCCCTCTTCAAGTACGCCTGCCAGACAGAACCGCTCGCCACGGTCGCAGAGTCGACCAGATTCCAGACTTCCTTGCGGCCGGTCCAGTCGAGGGGTCTCCGCTGTATCTTGTCCTCGTTGATGACGATTTGGCCCGACACGGGCGTCTTGGCTGTGTTACCAAACGTGTCTTGCTCGTCGCCATTTTCGTTTTCGTGTCCACTGTTCCTATGGCCGGGCCTTCTGTTGTGCGCATGGTGCTGCTTGTGGTGGTTATGATGGCGGCGGTGGATGAGCCCGTCGGGATGGTGGCTGATGGAGACGCCGTTGATGATGGCCCAGTTGTCGTGGAAGAGGTACTGGTGCATGAAGCAGGCTTCGCCGCAGATATCGGTCACGAGATGCGCCATGCCGACGTCGATTCGGTGTCGTTCCTGGTAGTCGTGGAGTAGGAGCGGTCGCATGCCCGTCTCGTGGCTCTCGAGCTGAGGTTTGTAGTTGGCGTCGTGGGGTGAGTAGAAGGCGGGGATGACGTGCATGTCAATGTCTGCTCCCTTCTTGACACAGTTTTTGAGCAGGATATCCCATTTTTGAGAGCGGTAGGATATCGCGGGTATGTCCATCTCCAGGCACGAGAGCTTGGGTATTAGAGCCACGACGTGCCTGCTCATGATGACGGCGCCGCCGCCGTATGTTGTAATGGATTTGCCGTCTTGTTGCCAGTCTGATCGCTCGCTCGGAATGCCAATGTACAGTCGATTGTTTGGGTTGTACGAGGAGAGGCGCTCGCGTAAATATGCCAGACTAGGGAAGAAGATGGTGTCTTCGACGATGCCAAACCAGTGCTTCGGTTGACCGCTGGCGGCCAGAGTCGCACCATACGTCTTCAAGATTCGGACCATTTCGTAGTATCGTCGCGCTTTGGATGTGGGCTCCGAGGTTGATGTGACGTACGCATCGATGCCTGCCTCGTGAAGCATCGCGTCCATCGCGTCGAGCTGTTCCGAGGAGGCATGATCCAGCATGAGAACCAAGCCCGCGCCATTGCTAGCTCCATTTCCATCCGTCAACCATCGCTTCCATGCGCGAAAGATGGCCCAATCCTTGGCCGCAATTCGTTCGTACGAGGTTGACACGCCGAAGAGAAATACAGAGCCGGGCAGTGTGATTTGCGTCGGTCTCGACTGAATCGGCATCTCCATCCTCTTGACGGCCCGTAGCTCTGAAGCATTCGGATTGTGGACATCAATCACCTTGAGTAAATCCGGGTGAGGCTGGAAATTAGTGTGAACATCGGTCATCGGTTCCACGTCCGACGACAATTCCGACGATGTAATTCTCCATGCTTGCCATTGTGTCAAGTTGGTGAGCCCATGAATGTCGATCAATCGTTCCAGGTATTCCTCTTCAGGCGAAAGGTCTCCCACATAGTAAGGATCCTCCCAGTCCGAGATAAGGCTTGTTTTTCGTTGGCGATACCATCTTGTCGACTGGAAGAGGAGGCCACCAAGGCAAGCTGTGAGCAACAAGTGGCTCAATCTCATCTGGAGCACTGGGAGGCCTTTGGATAGAAACATGGTCCCAGCCAGATGCAGCACCAGGCCGCAAAAGAAAAGAAGGAAGCAAACGACAGTGAGAAGAGAAGTGTACGAAGATGGAAACTGGGTGAAAAAGTTGAGTATGCGCCAGGAGCAGCAACCACTGGCAATTTTCGACTCCGTGACAGGGGAGGTCACAACTGACAACGCTATCGCATCATTTCCTGGGTACGACTGGTGAGTACTTCAGTACCTTTCTTCGGTAGATGGAGCTTGTCTGGTCTAGTGTATGAGAGAAAAGCCAACGCTGCACAACGGTCCTACTGAGATTTGACAGAACCTGCTAAGATCTGGTGTCAGGTAGGACAAAGGAGTGTGATAACTAACTCGTGTACATGTAACATGGACAAAGTACCTAGGCACCAGGCGGACAAAAACGACACAGCATCACTGAACCCAGAGTGCGCCGCCAAACCCAGGGGCTTTTTCTTTTCGTTGCCCCCTTTTTCTATCCGCTGCAAGGCAAAATTTAGGCGAGCATCCTTCACCCAGCGCTCGCGATGCGCGCCTTGTCAAGGACGAATGGTGCAGCAACACCAACAACCTGGAATCCCAAGAAGATGAAACTGGCTAGGTGGGCCCTCATACAACTCAAACGTACACAGGCCCCTGAACGAACCGCCACCTGATCCACTGCCTGCCAGCCGGTATTATTGGAAACTTCTTCCAGGCAAGCCACTGTTCTATGTATGTAATGCCAACAGGGGAACCCCTTGGACCAACCATGGTGTGGTGTAGGTATGTTCGCGCAAGAATGATCGTCAGTGGTCGCATCCCTCGCAGCCACTGCTCCACGGTTTTGCATCCATGCCGCCTCGGCTATGTAATTCAGCCCTGCTGGTAATTGCTCCATGCACTCCGTACGTACTCCGTAGGTACATAATAACATTATAAATTGTCCCCCCTTGCGCATGACGAAGGTTGATTGAGCTTTCATTGCCTGGGGGAGAATCGACGCTAGGTACATTACGTGCGTCTGTATGCAGGGCCTTCAGTGTTTGGAGGCTGGAGCTGCCGAAGACCCTGGCTGCCCCGCCGGTGGAGGCATGGTCGTATTCTGTGGCTTGATAGCTCGGAGCGACTGCTTGTAATTCGCTGGCAGGTTCACAACAATGGTGGTTTTGGCATCTCGAAAATAGTCAAAGCACTCAGCCAGGACTTGCGGCGCAGACTGGCCGGCTGGGACGATACCGGAATCTAGAATCTCTTTGATATGGTCCTCAATGTCTTCAAACTCCGCCATGTCATTCCAATATCGATCCGGTATGCCGCTGTTGTGGAACAGTGCGAGCAGTCCGGCAATGACCGTGTTCGCGGCCCCTAGAATGGTGATGGGCTTCCCGTCCGCTAGGGACATGGAGCCAAGAGCCGTGAGTGCCGCTCCGAGCAGGACTTGGATCAGCAAGAGCATCCATTGGAAGAAGGTCGCCACATGAAATAGAAAAAAATAGCGATACTTGTGAGAAACCACATCGCGGTAGAGGCCATGAGGCATGCCCAGTGGTGGCCACACCTAATGACTTGGATGACAAGGTTTCTGACTTTCGCCATCTTTGACCCCACCGAGGCCGTTGGCAATCCTCAACCATTCAGCCGAGGAAAGGAAACGATGAGCAATAACTTTGTGATGGCCGTCCGATTCATGAGTATTTGGAAGTGGCCTATCCGCGTCGGGTGCTGGCGTCCCAATTTCAGGCATCTTATCCTTGGCTTGCCCAGGAGAGGAGGACGAGGCCGCCGTAACAAGTGACATGATGACTACGATTGTACAAGAAAAGAATGTAGGGGAGTAATTATTTTAGGAGTCGAGTCAGTATTGGACAATAGTGCAGACTTGGAAAACAACTTTGACAGAGGAAAAGAAAGTATGAAGAGAGTTGAAGAACCGAAATAGGTCCTGTGACGGAGGGTTGCAACCACGTAGACAATAACGATTGCCGAAGCAAGAACGCTCTTTCCCGCTTGCTTTGCTGCGAATCATTGAATTGTGGGAGGAGGTAGGTACAAGGTTAGGTAGGTAGGTAGAGGTAGGTATGTATGTACCTCTTTTAACTGCATTATGTACATACGTCAGGTACCTATGTACCAAGGTACAATTGTAAGTGCGTTGGCGCTTCACCGCCCGCACCACTCAAACCACTCTGACGGCAGAAACTTTTCTGGCTAATCGGCGGTAATACCGGTAGCTTCACTCCCAAAAAAAAAAGGAAGCTCAAAGTGCTTTCTCCAGCTTGTATTGTAATCGCCCATTGCGACACATGAATGCGCAACTTGTCTCGAAAGCTATCATCCAGCCTCCTATACCAAAAATCCGCACGAAGCTCGCGACTATCCAACTTTGGGCCTTCTTGTGGCCGTCGCTCGTGCCACTCAGCCCGCAAAGGTCGAGCTACGATGGAGGAGACATATCTTTCCGCTCAGACAATAGAGCGTGATGGCAAACAATTTCGCACTATCACCGAGGGGAAGGCCACAATCCTAGTTCCTCAAGGTGCCAAGGTCGGAGAGGACACCTCGGACGAGCCAAAAGTTTTCTACAACCCGATCCAGCAATATAATCGGGACCTGTCGACCCTGGCTGTAAAAGTGTATGGGAGGATGCTTTTGGATAAAAGGATAGAGATTTTCAATACGAAAAATGCGAAAAAGGGGAAAAAGAGAAAGCGAGACGAGGCAGAACAAAACTTGGGAGACTCCAAGGACAGCGAGGCTACAGAGAAGCAAGTTCCTGAGACCCATGCCCCCGAGACGCAAGCCCGTGAGAAAGGAGTAGAAGAAGAGGAGGAAGAAGGCGAAGGTGGTCACACATACAAGCCTGCGTTCAAAATCCTTGATGGTCTCTCTGCGTCTGGTTTGCGCGCGTTGAGATATGCCTTGGAGATTCCGTTCGTCACTTCAGTCACTGCCAACGATTTGTCACCTTCAGCCACCGAATCGATCAAGCAAAATGCGGAGTTTAATGGCGTTACCGACAAAATTAAGGCTACCAATGATGATGCACTCGCTATCATGTATCGGGCACTCGCAGCCGGCTTGTCTAAACGCGATAATCGAGGCAATCCGAGCAAAGCGCACAAGTTTGATGTCATTGACCTGGATCCGTACGGCACGGCAGCCCCCTTCTTCGATGCGGCTGTCCAATCTGTGAGAGACGATGGTGGCTTGCTCGTCATTACTTGCACAGACAGTGCTGTCTGGGCTGGTCACAGTTACTGCGAAAAGGCATTCGCCTTGTACGGCGGAGTTCCTGTCAAAGGAATGCATTCTCACGAGGTCGCTCTGCGTCTGATCCTGAATGCCGTTGCAAGCTCTGGAGCCAGATACGGCCTCGCAATCGAGCCTATGCTGTCGTTGTCGATTGACTTTTACACCAAAGTCTTTATAAAAGTCACTCGATCGCCTCTGGCTGTCAAGTTCTTGGGCGCCAAGACCATGCTGGTGTATAGCTGTGATGCCGGCTGCGGTGCATGGGAAACACAACCCATTCTGAAGAGCAGACCGCACCCCAATAAGAAGGGCAACGGGTCATTCTACAAGCACACCATGGCACAAGGGCCCAGCGCAGACCGATTCTGCCAGCACTGCGGCTTCAAGATGCATGTTACCGGGCCCATGTATGGCGGCCGAATACATTCGCAGGACTTCATCCATCGTCTCCTGGACGAGATCCCCAACTCGTCGCCCGAGGTTTACAAGACGTTATCCAGATTGGAAGGCATGCTGCGAACGGCTCTTGAGGAGTACATACCGGGTCCAGAACTGCCCACCGACGTTGATCCCAAAGACGCTGAAGCAGCCGTCGTGGACCACACGCCCTTTTTCTTTATCCCTGGCAAGGCCGCTAGCATTCTCTCTTGCGCCACCCCCACGGACGACATGTTTCGAGGTGCTCTCATGCATCTCGGTTACCAGGTCGGTCGGAGTCATTGCCGCCCAGGCAGCATCAAGACCGATGCGCCATGGTCAACGATCTGGTGGGTTCTCACGGAGTGGATCAAGCAGAAGTCGCCAGTCAAGGTCTCCAAGTTCAAAGACTCCATGGCGGCTTGGAAGATCCTCCATCGCGCTGGGATCGTCGGCCAGCAGGAGAAGGCAAACGATGACGAGAAGGGTGAAGGTGTCACGACGGCTGCTATCACCAGCACCACCAATGGCGCAGACGTGGAAATGTCGGGCGTCGATGACGAGAATCAGGGGACGAAAGATGTCGCTGCGGCGCCAAATGGTAGTAAGGAAAACGGAGACGCCGCTGAGAAGCCTGTCAGCGAGGAAGAGCTGCGAAAAACACTCGTCTTTGACGATGCACTCGTGCAGCTAGGCAGACAGAAAGGCACTCGCTACATGAGATATCAGGTCAATCCGCACAAATTCTGGGGGCCGATGACGAGGGCGAGGGGTTGAAACAGGATTTCAAAGAAGTATTGTCGGCCCGCTTGTGTCAATCTCGTGATCTTATGCTTGTGGACGACATGGAGACGACATGGCCCCACCCGCCGCAGCTGAAAGGCAACCTCCTATGCTCGTTCAGTCAAAATACAGATGCCTTTCTCGACCTTCACACCGCCACCATTGCCTTATTGAACTTTGTTTCTTAAACCTTTCTACCACCGTCCAACAACCTGCGTAGTGATCCATTTTCCGCGAAAAGAGCCAGCGCCGGCGAAGTCTTCATCCAGAGGGCAAAAATGTCGCCTAGCGCGGGGTTACCACCCAGAATCGAAAACGTCCAGCTCCAAGATGGCAATCTCACATGGACATATGTGGGAAACCAGCAACGCGGCCACGCAACCATCGACGAAGTACTCTTCACATTACAACCGGCCCAGAAAACATTACACAAGACATCACAACAATCCTCCTCACCGACCATCATTTGCTGCCTCAAAGAAGACTCAACCCAATCGCCCCTCTTCTCGCTCCATCTTCTCACCACCGCTGATGCCGGCATTCCAGATGCGCTCCTTACGCATGCGCCTCGCCTCTCCCCTGCCGGACTGCCAGATTATCTACAAAGTACGCCAACCAACAAGGTCGACGTGATTCTCTCTACAAAGTCCGGTACGGGACGAGGGCAATCCTTCTGGACGCATGTTCTTCGGCCTCTCCTCGAGTTGCTCCTCTCGCTTTCCCAGGACGACAACGACGCTGCCAGTGCTTCAGAGACGGGGCAACAAAAAGAACCGTGGGATGTGATCACCACTCAAGATGAACAGACTGTGCGGCTCTACGCCAAGGAGCTTCACCAGCAGAACAGCCTCCGCAGAACCATCATCCTAATCAGCGGCGACGGCGGCATCGTCGATCTACTCAATGGTCGCGAAGCCAATACTGAAGCCTCGGCATCGCATCTTCTTGCCCTCATCCCTCTCGGCACAGCAAATGCCCTCTTCCATTCTCTCCACAGAGGACTCGAGGCGGACCCCGGCCCAACGCCTCTGGTCCTCGCTCTTCGCACCATGTTCCTCGGGACACCTCGGGATCTACCCATGTTCAAGGCCCTCTTCACACCTGGCTCACGCATTGTGTCTTATACATCCGCCATTAACGACGACAAAACTGATCTCGACGACAAGGTCATCGCACCCCTTGCCCGCACCGACACAGCGGTATCACACCTCTACGGCGCCATAGTAGCCAGCTACGCCCTCCACGCAAGCATCGTCCACGAAAGCGACACACCAGAATACCGCGTCCACGGCCGCGCACGCTTCAGCATGGTCGCCGAGAAACTTCTCCAAGAATCGCACCCGTACCAAGCGACTCTCGAGGTGCAATCCGCCCGCGCTGCATCCCCGGCCATCTACCGACACGTCACCCCCGACACCCACAGCTACATTCTCCTCTCCATGGTCAGCAACCTAGAGAGAAATTTCATCATCTCTCCGGCCACGAAACCCCTCGATGGGACCCTGCATCTCGTGCACATCGGCGCCGTGGACTCACAGAAGGTCATGCAGGCCATGACGGGGGCGTACCAGGGCGGAACACATACGCTCTTGGAGTGGGAGAATGGCGAACGGGTCCTGTATGAGCAGGTGGACCGGGTGAGGATCACGACGCAGGAAGAAGATGCGCGGTGGAGGAAGTTTTGCGTGGATGGGACGATTGTCGAGGTGGGGAGGGGTGGGGGGATGGAGGTTGAGCGTGTGGATGAGGTGGTGTTCAGGGTGTTGGTAGATAGGAGGACGGGATGAATGATGGGGTGACTTTTTGAAGGTTTTTGATGTTTTCTGCATGGTCTATTTGGGTCCTGGATTGGATATTCTCAGCCTCTAAGGATGAAAGCTCGCACTCTATCTAGGGACAGTGGTCCCAAAACATACTCGCTTCTAGTAATGCTACTTTGAGATACCTCTCGTTGATGCAGCACTCTACCGACACTGGAAAACCATTGCTTTGATTAAGCGTGTTTCTCGAGATCAGATTTGGGGCGTACATCATCATACCAACGGAAATCATGCCAACGCCCCTGAATTATGAGTAGCCACAACAGCATACAATCATTATAGCTGCTTTTATACGCGGACAGCACCCGCCCTCAATCCCCCAGCAACTTCATCACCCGTTTCTGCATCAGCGTCTCAAACTCCTCCACTCCCCGCTCCAACTTGGCCATCTGCCCCCCCTTCAACCGATACACGATCCTCCGCCGTGGTGCCTCATCATCCTCTCCACTCGCCTCGCTATCATCATCCCCCCCACCATCATCATCGTCATCCAGATTCCCTTCCACGACTCCCCGCATAAACCATCGGTCGTGGCTCACCAGTACCACTGCTCCAGCCCACCTGCTCAGAGCAATCCGAAGTGCAGTGACGGTCTCGTAGTCGAGATGAGTAGTAACTTCATCAAGGATCAGACAATGAGGACGACGCCAAAATAGACGGGCGAGTTCGCAGCGGACTAGCTGGCCTCCCGAGAGCTTACAAACGGGAATATCGGAAGCCATACGGCCTGGAAGACCGAGCTCGCCCAAAAGGCCGCGGATTTCACCTTCGTTCAGTGCGCCGTCGACTTCACGGGTGAGAAGACCAAGGGCCGTCAGCGCAGGCTCTTTCTTGCCTATGGACTGAATGCCCTCGACTGCGTGCTGGGAATAGTAGCCTAGCTTGAGTCGTGGATGCGTGGCAACGCTCCCTGCGGTAGGACTGATTTCTTCGACAAGCATTTTGATCAGGGTTGATTTGCCGGCGCCGTTCAGACCGAGAATGCCGATGCGGTCGCCCATACCCACGGTCAGGTTGATTCCGTCGACTACCAGGGGCAATTTTGGCTTGTAGCGGAACGATGCACCTTCAAGAGAGAGCAGAGAACCCGGGAAGCGCAGATCTGGTGGCTCGGGCAGAGTGATGAACACTGGCCTCTCCTCGGGGGCGATTTCGATTTCCTCTCGAGAAGTGAGGTGGTAGCCGACGAGGTCTCCATTGAGCTTGAAGCGGTGACCCTTGGCATTCACCTGCATGCCCGTTCGGTCGTCGAGTTTCTTTTGACGAGACTTTGCCTGGCGGATCTTGTTGGTGTCGTCATTTGCCTTGCCAGCTTTCATGTTCTGCGCAATGGACTTTTCCATGTGTGCTCGCTGCTTGTTCTGGGCCGCCTTCATCTTCTTAAGCCAGAGTTTGCGTTCGGCTTGGGAAGCCTCGTATGTCGGTAGGTCGCCATGGAAATAGGTAAGCTCCTTGTCTTTGAGAATCATTAAATCAGTACAGACGGAGATGAAGTCTCGGTCGTGAGATACAATTACGACAGTGGGCGGTTTGTCGCCTTCCGCAACACGTTGCAGGTATCGCTGAAGCCAAATTATACCCAGTAGGTCAAGGAAATTGGTCGGCTCATCTAGAATTAAGATATCTGCGTCTTGTAAAAGGGCCGTGGCGAGGGAAGCACGCATGTGCCAACCACCCGACATACTGGCAATGGGTTGTGTCATGCGATCCTGGCTGAATCCGAGACCTGTAAGAATTGATTTGGCCTTGCTCTCAATTTGTGAAAGACGAGAAGGCTCAACTTGGCTCTGCAAGTCTGCAAGCATATCCGCAGCTTCCTGTGTCTCCAGCTGCAGTGTTTCTGGTCCAATCTCGCTGCCTGGTTGGTTGATCCTTTCATATTCTGTCAGAGTAGGTGGAATGACTACAGAAAAAAAAGAAAAAAGCAGTCAGACATATAGGAAATTGGAATGGCTGACTTACATGGTTTCCGAATCTGCGACCACCTTCTCGAGTGCAACAAGAGCCTTTCGTGCTTGCAGACCTCGAGCGCCACTTCTCAACCTGGCATCTTTGTCTTGTCGAAACAGTCGTTTTTGTAAACGGTCGTGCTTTAGAGATCGCAGTGCCCTGATCGGACTATATGGATCAGAAGCATCAACGCCATCGGATAAGACTAGGCCAGTTTAACTTTACTCCCGCTCATCAGACGAGGGACTGCGGCCAGAACGTACACTTTATCTCCTGTTCAACGGTACATCTAGCAGTCGCTCGGTCCACGACTTCTTGGAGAACGCTTCGTTTCCCATTTCCCTTCGCAGATGATGCTGTGCTGTCGTCCCCATCGACCAATCTACTTTGTTGGAGAAGAGCAATTCTGGTGCCTTCAGGGATACCAGGAATGAGCTTTTCCGCAATAGCTTTGAGCAGAGCTATTTGGATGTCAATCTTCCATTTCAAGTACATTCCAAAGAAGATAATGGGGAGAAGAAAGCTTTCTCACTCGATTTTCCTGTCCCATTGCGGCCAACCAGTGCGTATCGTTGTCCTTCCTTGAGAAGTAGCTTCGCATCAGATAATATTTCAAGGCCCTGCGATCGAGATTTGGAAGTCCTCTTTGCCGTCGCTGAAGAAGCCGTATCGCCCGACGTGACCAGTATCTGTAAGCCTGCAACATCGAGCTGTTGGAGTCCAGAGATGTGTAAGTTAGACCGGTTCTTTTCTTGGAGAAGCCTTTTACGCGGATTTTTTTTTGGAGAATTATTACCTCTCGATAATTCGGCGAATCGATATGGAACCGAGTTTGCTTCGCGGTACACAAAATTGTGGCCACTGCCTCGGATGACATTGACGTCATACTTGGTTGCTGGTGCCGCGATAAACCGTGTCTGAGAGAGCCGCAAGCAGAAGACCGAATCGAAAGCCGTCAAAGTAGACAGAGAAAGAGCAAATCAGTGAACCAAGAAAGATGATGATGTCGGTTTCAGGCTTCAAGAACCCGGTACTGATGAACTGATGAACTGATGAATTGCACGTCACATCACATCACGGTAAATGGTGTGAAACTGTGGCAATAACCCCGCAGTTTAGTCACTCTAGTCATGGTATTTGTATTTGGAGAGTGGCAGTCACCAGCGCTGATCGTTGATGACTGGAATGACGGCTTGCCCATGCGAATATCAGGGAAAAGACCTCTTGGGCTAATCTTGGCATCGTGAGAAGGTGAGTCACGCCGTGAATGAAAACGGAAATAGAAGCGATGGATCATGGAAGGCGCTCTGCTTCCCCGCTTCCCCTGCCTCCCCACTTTGTTGTCACAGGTAGCTAGGATGTCGCTTCGTCGTCTCCTGGCCATCGGAAAAGCACCGCTGAGCGACTTCTGCAGTACATCGCCACTACCTACTAGCTACTCTCTACGAAGGAGGATTCTACTATATACCTACGTAGATTTTGCAACAGCACAGCTGCGGCACCATCTACTCGATTATTTTGTCTTGGCCGCAGTTAGAGGGACTTTTACCAGAAAAGAGTTGTCAATCGCGATAAAATTGGCAGGGACTCATGAATGTCCAAGTTACATGTACATCGCACCACTCCCATAGAATCCCAGCATTAGGTACAGGCAGCAGAATTCTGCCTCAGGTGATCAGCTCATCCCGTTCTACAGTCATGAATCTCCCCTTGCCGGCTCTCATACATCTGATATGCCTCTCCACGCTCTTGGCTGTCTCAACAGCCTTTGTAAAAGCCGCTCGATCTGACGGTAGGGCCTCCGTGCCCAGCCTCCACCCCGCATAGAGTCTCAACACGGCGACTTTGCCCCAACAGCTAGACCAATCCACAAAATCGTGGCCGTCCCTGCGCTGTAAGGCCTCAAACCAAGGCGCGCAGCCAGTTAGATCGAGGAACTCCAGTTTGTAAAAATGGTTGCCGAGCATCCTCAGAACGAGGAGAGCCTCGCTCCAATCATGATCGAGAGAATGAGAATAAATCGTTGTGCCGCCGTATGGTATGTTTTGGCCGTGGGGAGACGAGACAATCGAGCTCTTGGCTCGGGGAGTCAGACACGGCTCCGGCCAATATGCTAGACTCAAATGTGTCACGGTCGGTAGTTTTGATGAGAGCGTCAGCAGATGCTTCCACGAGACGTCTCGTTTGCTATGCGGATCCAGGGCCAGCGAGAGATGGGTCAGATTAGGGAGCAACAGTCGCGGGGGACTAGGACTACTGTCTGCTGTATCCCATGAGTCTTGTAGCTCCTTCACAATAGGGTCCGCCTTGGCAGGGCTGAACAAAAGAAGACATATGTCCTTCAATCTGAGAGACCTGCCGATAGATGCAGATAAGTCGAGACATGTGATTTCAGAGTTGGCACTGGCTTGGCTGTTGAGCTCTTCATTGCCATCACCCTGTTCTGGTGGAAGGAAGATGGTTCTCAGGTCACTGAGCGAGATGCCGTCTTCGGAAGCAAGGCCAACATACCGAACGAGAGCGGATTTCAAATGGCTTGGTATGAAGTACAGATGATACTGGTTGTACACGCGATGAATGTCCCAATCGACGGCCAAACGCTTCAGGATAATGGCAATCAGACTCTTTGGATGCGGTAGTGGAGCACCAGGTAGAGCTGTGCCCTCTACGCTGGCGTAACTGATGCGGAGGGATCGCGAGAGTGAATTCTCGACGTTGTCGATGACTGACTGTCTCAACACCCAGCTTCGAGGAGGTGCTGGGCCTGCGGGGAGTCTGCGGCCATCTGCGTCGAATCTCTGTCGCAATGGCCGACGAGGTGCTGGAGATGGATGCTCCGGAATTTGCAGAATTTCTCTGATACCAGGAGGGACGCTTGGCGATGGGAGGAGCTGTGGGGACGAGATTGCACCTCCTGCGGCCGAGTGGCGAAGAGTAGCAAGCAATTCATTAACGCTCTTGGATGACTTCGCTGCGTTCCGGGAATAACAATGGCCAAAATGGTATCAGTCTACACTTGGCGCTTTTCCAACTCAACGTTGCAACGGTGGCCACGAACCTGCGGAAGTAGACGATGAGGTCGAACTGAGCGAGGACGCTGAAACAGAAGGCTTGAAACTCTTGACGTGGTTTCGCTTCTTAGGCATGCCCGGGCCAAGTCTCACTGCTATGTGTAATAATCGCAGACACACGTCCAGGGACCAGAATCACGTGCGCAGATGTAGCTCCTTGATGCAAAACCGACTGGAATATATTGGGCGAATGGTGGAAGACGATGAACTCGAGTCACATCGACGAGCGGAACAGTGTTGGAGTTCGTCGCCTCGTGAGACCCACCGGCATGCAAGTTACCTACCTCCATGACCGATCCATTTCGCTTGACGATCATTTCGCTTGCCCTGTCCTGCAAGCTGCTCCAGCCACACGTCTGGTCTCTCGTTCCAACGCTGACCTCAAAAATTGATCGTTGGAGGATCGAAACAGCTTCATTTACTCTTGCTCGCCGATACAGAGAGAGTTGCAGACTCGAGACCATGACGCCCGTGAGTACAAGGTCGACCGCCATTGGGGCCAATCCTCCTCCGCTTGCTTCGTCGAGCTTCTGCAACAGGAGACCGCACAACCCACTGGAGTCAAATCAGGTCCAAAGGCACCAAGGCGAGAAGGCAATACCGTGAACAATTATGAGTCGCTCCCCTCACAAAAGTTCTTATTTGCGTGGAAGAGGGATTGCCTGCTGGCATCGGGCCTTTGCGCACATCAATCCCCAAACGACATCTATATGACGCAAGCTCTGAGCGACCGGATAGAACTTCCGGTGTCACCTTGAGGCAGACGCATTGGCCTCGTGGCTCTTTTATCGGAAGGCAAACTTGCTATTTGAATCTCGCGTCGACGCTCTGCTGCCGCCTCTAACGAAAACGGGTACCGAGACTAGGTAGCATAGGACACAAGTTGCCTCTCGCGCGGCGAATTTTTTTCTTGTACGGCCGACTCCATGTGCCAACTTCTCCACCGCTTCGCTTCAGCAAATATGCCCGAAAGGCCACAAGTCTTTGGCCTCAGAAGGTAACATCAGAGTCCAGATGGTTTACTCAAGCTCTAGCTCCCGCGAGCGTTCTGCCATACCAAGTGCAACAGGTGTCGTTTGCGCAACACCCATCCTCAAAAGTGGCAAAATTCTGCCACGCCAGCCGGTTACCTTGCAAAGGTATGAATAGATCGGGAAAGATGAAGCGAACCTCTCGGCAAGATGGTCGGCCTCAACGGACAGAGACCGCGGTCCCGCAGAGCATATCGCGTGAAATCTGCGGAAGTACTCCAACAGTGACTCGGAAGCCAAGAATTTCTGCAGAAAACTGGATTTCGCGATACTGACGCATATCCTGAAACCCTTTACTGTGCAACCGAGACCATTGCATAGCCACTAGGTATTCTATCTTCAGGCTGTCTTCGAAACGTATGGTTGCGAGGGTCCTTGACTCCTTGGAGCGAGCTTGTCAAGCCGTTACAGAGAATGTCTGGTCTAGACGCTAGCAGATTATCGGCCGTATACGCTTTAGATGTTCATTCTCTGCTGACGGGAACCTCTTCATTGCAGGGGGGCAAGATTTACGCGCAAGCAGATGTTCCCCGACCCGAACTTCCATTGTCGCGACTTTGAGTATTTTCTAGAGGGCAGTCCATTGTTTGGCGATCGAATCCACGGCATGTAGCTATCCTTGGTACCTCGTGTTAGTCCTGTCGCTCTCTTCGGCCGAGATGCAAGCTGCAATATGAAACACAAGCCAACTCAATTTTGTCCCATATTATCCGTCCGATAAATTGCTTCGATGCTTCTATGGAAAGATCTGCTTCACAAAGGCTCAGCAGCCGGAGAGTTGTATCATCAAGGAAAGGAAGGTGCGCCATCATGACTTACACCCTTAGCCGTTGGACCTCCATTCCCAGTTCTTAATGCCCACAGCCGCTTGCAACTCGAGCTCAGATAAAGCAGAATGACTGGTATTCTGATATTCACTTAGGTCTGGACATGACTAGTTGTTTGTCTCAATTTGCAGGGCTCTTGTTTCATGCAGAATTGTGCGTATGTATCGATTCGATATCTCGGCATCAGTGTCTGTAATCACTAGACGCGCAAAGAGCGACCTGGGTTGGCTTATCGTTCGTCAACGTTTCGTCGTCGTCATTCTCATCATCAAGGATTTGCCCACGGTTGGTCTACCGTCTCCACAAGAAGACATTTGAAAGACATATCACGCGACCTATTTTTTCAAAAGGTTTTGCAATGGATGGACGGAAAGGACAGTTCTTTGTGCTGCAAGAAGCAGCCGCGCTTACCCCGGAATATCTCAAACGTCAACTGAATCATTTGAAAGAAACAAGTCGACCTTGGTGCTACTTGTTCGTAGAGTGAAACAGTGCGGCCTCAAAGGCCCGTGGACCGGTGAGAAGCCGCTGTGCCGAGAATTGCTCATCATGGCTCGATACGCAATGACTTTCAGACGATCCGTTCATATTTTTAAACGCTACGCTGCTGTGCCATGTGCCAAGCCTTCTTAATGCACAACGCATCTTCCTTCTGCTCTGGGACCTACCGAAGATATCAGCACCCCTTTTGTCTTCTCAAGTGGAAAGACGACGCGCTCGGTCGAGGCAAAAGCGTATGATTTCCTTAGTTGCAGATCCGAAAAAAGCCACCTGCGTCCTGGGCCCGAGTGCCGCATCAAATACTACTTGTCACGATCACAACAGGCAGATTGGGTTGATAGACGACCACTCAGACCTCATATTGGCCACTATTGGCAGCCAAGGGTTACACAGATCACTACATCATGTGGCGAGTTTCTTGGGCATGTTTCTCTTGATCATCTAAAGGGGGCGAAGCTGATCTGCGACACGCCGCAAAGGCGGGCTTTGTTTCCGAATGGGTCGACCCGATTCTCATGATTCACTGGACCGTTCAGGTGAGGTATCGCCAAGAGCCACGTCATGGGTAGGGACAGACTTTCATCCATAATGTGCGTCGGTGGAGTCGACCAATCTCGATTGTGGTCTCTGTTGATCTGGTTCCCCTTAGATGGCACTGTCTTTTTCGCTGCTTCCATCGCCGTCCGATGCTCGTCAACAAGATTCCGTTTCCCAAATCGTGCCAGACTAATGTGGTAGGTGTAGTGTCGAATCATGATTCGTCCGTCTTCAAGCAGCCCTTTTGTGAGACAGTCATCGTGTTACGATGACCGAGACGAGAGTGCTCTCGAGACCCTCTTTGGATTCGCGTAGCCATACGGAAGGCCCGAAGACATGACCTTTTGGGCTACTATTTGGCGATTGAAGGATGATGGATCACTGCGCGCTTGATGAGCAAAGGATTTCCCACCTAGGATCGACGTTGTCTCTGCCACGACGCGTTTCTTCCGCCATCAGAAGGAATCCCGTCGTCTGTGCTCAGAAGTCAGGTGATGTTGGAAATATGCGACTGGTCCGGCTATCATCATAATATCATTTGCGTCATGGTTGAATTTCGCCGTGTAGTGTCAGCTTATCAAGCTTCATGGCAAAAACCGAGGTGTAGTCGCGACGTTGTTACAATGCCAGACAATGGTGCTTGCATATCTGAGACCTGCAAGCACCCGTCTCGGCGATGCCTATGGACCCAAGTCCAAACCTCTCTCAACGGACTTAGCTCCTGGGAAGCTGGCTGACTTCAATACGTGTTTGATATTCGCCGATGCGGCTGGCGGCATCGGCCTGCGACCGATAAGATGACAAGCAAACAGACAACCGGACCGAAAAGTCGGTAGATATGCTGTCCGTTCGTCATGGTGGGTATGTTGGTCGGCCAGGCTCGCGGAACAGGGCCTCAGGCGGTTGTGTGTAGGGAACTTGTTGTCGTGGGCTCATAGGCCAGACGTGGGAGGGAAAAGCCGAGTTCACGGTCCCAGCCCAAAGCTCAAACATTTGTGTAGTGTGTGGTGTGCAGTGAGTAGCGTGCAGCGTGACGAGACTAAATTTGGCCGGCACTGAATCCGAATGGTGGCAGACCTATCTGACGATAATCGACGAGTCAAGCAGAGCAGGGGAGAGCCGGGCAGAGGTAAGCCGGCAGAGGAGAGCCGGAACATCTGTAGTCATGCACCAGCGTAGTCGAGAGGTCGATGGCATTCCGAGGAAAATCGTCAGGAAAGTTATGCCACGTCAAGCGGTGACATGACCCGGATTCACCAGGACTCCTTCCGTTTCGCTTTGGACGCGAGAGGCGAAAGGCGAAAGACGGGAGGCTGGAGACGAGCAGCGATCTCTTGGCCTGCGACTCCTGTGTGCACGCGTTCCTCCCAGCTGCTCCCAGCTGCTCCCAGCTGCTCCCAGCTGCTCCCAGCTGCTCCCAGCTGTTACCAGCTGCTTCCTTTGCCGGCTTCTTCACTTAATCCGGCACAAGAGCAGGCAAAATATGTGCTGCGAGAGTTCACCTCGTGTCGTTGGCTTCCGTAATTATCATTTGGTCGGCATTCTTCTCAAAAGGGGACCAACGCTCGTGGTCTGTCCCGAATGTTTGTTTCCTCGAACGTTCTTGTTTCGTCTCGCTATCTTTCTCTCCTTCTCCTAACTCAAATACCGGGGCTCAATCCGGTTCAGTGTTCACCCAATTTTGCTGCTTCTTCTTCTTCTTCCCGCCACGCGATAGCTCTTTCGACGAATAGTTTTATTTCAGCCATCTTCTAGACGTCGTACTACATGCGCCCTCTCTACCCTTTGCCGATGTGAATCACGAACACGAGTACCTCCCTACCACACGATACCCGCCAGCCACGTCGGCGGACCGTGCAATTCACTGAGCACAGTCGCGTTTTGGGGCAGTCTACTTTGCACAATTGCGGCTTCGACTGTTACTCAGTACCTCGATTTACATGGGTCTAAATCTATCCAACCATACAGGTGCCTTGTACCATTGCTAGTCACGCCAAAAGGGATTGTCACATTGTGGTCTTTTTTGGTTCGAATTTATTCATCGTCAGCTCGACTGATACATCTCCTCCGTATCTTCCGACAAGATCATTGGTGGCTGGCGATTCCTCACGTGAATGGTGGTGAGTCTTCCTCTATCTATGCTGAATAACTACCACGTGTTCGCGGTGCGAATCACTGTTATCATGTTATGGTTCATCTTCGACTAATCCTTCTAGAAAGGAAGCAGAAGAGCGGGAGAAGACGAGAAAAAAGCAATATAAGTTCTTTGCTGAAAGCACAACAGTGAACGCGCCTTTTAATCCTGCTAGACTGGCGATAAGTTGACAAAAAATAACTTTTTCGAGTAAGGGAAAGTCAATTTAAGTCATTTGTGAGCTTGATCTCGATCAAATTCAAGTAAGTCTTCTCTTTGAACTGCAAGTTGTTGGCCTCACTCTAGGACAGGCCATGTTCCGACTCCCAATACAGTTCACTCACATCTGTGCTGACGGTTGTGTCACACCATCTAGGAATTTCAACCTTCGATCTTACATTCTCTTTATACCATCTATCATTGATCAAGGGCGTATCAATAATCATATACGTGGATTATTGATTTGGAAAGCATTTATCGTTGGCAAATCGTAATTGCACATCCATTGGATATCCTCGACACGGCTCTATTTATAATTTTCCTGAACTTCCATACTGGTTGGAGTTTAGGTATCTCGGTCATACTGTATACAAGATCCCTTCTTAACCTCGACATCCGTTTGATCTTTCGACAAAGTCTCACGGGGCTGCTCTTATAATGCATCCTCAACCGTCAAAGGTACGCGACTTCTCCTGAAGCAAATTTTATTCGTTTCTGGTGGTCGGAAGCATTGTTGGGACTTTTTGTAGATGATCGTGACGGCATTTGAGGAAGTACAAGTTTTGTACACCTGGGAGGACCCCTGGCCCAAGTCTGCGTCAATGGGCAAGTGGTGATAGGATGCTGATGCAAAGATCTCTTGCACTGCATCAAAGGTACGTTCACCGAGTTCCATCTCATTTCTCATCCCTGCCAAGATTTTCTCGATCGTACCACAGCGCATGACGTTATTGTATTCATTCCTATTCTATGCCGCGCACCCCTTTATCTCTCTCTGGCGTCAACGCTTGGAGGCATGCAAGAAGAATGTACAAAGCATAATTGAAGCCAATGCATGGTCGATGAGCAGACCGCATAAGCAACCAAAAAAAAAGAGGGCTTCCAGTCGCCGGAGGGTCTCGTGTAACGTCTCCCCCGCCGGTGATGGGTGCAGCGTGGCGTCCGTTCCGAAAGGCCTACATTGCACAATACTTGCAGGGATGCGAGAAGCTGCAGGCCTTTGCTTGGTGCCTGGAGCCCGAGTCTTCTTGTATGCTCTGAGTATCCAGATGTACTGTACAGCGGCTGTACGACGGTGTGTCGGGACCCCGTTGCATTGGATCACATCCCCCATCCACCACCATGCAAAGGGATCCGAAAAGAGGAGCACCCCAGTCACCGTGCCATTTGTGTCTTGCTAATAACAAATCGGAAGCAGGTGGTCTTTCCCAGGTCTACCGGTGGTGTCTGAATCAGATGCCCAAGTTTGTGGCTGGGTGTGGTTGCTTTTAACACAAGCCAACCACTCGGCGCCGTTTCTTCCCCGTCCACTGAACTTCGGAGTTCGAAATCATGCAAAGTAGGAGATGAACTGACATCCGGCCTGTTCTGCAGAATGATTACAGCTCCTCGTCGCCGCCATGTGCGGAGCTCGACTACATCGATATACAGCCGCCGTCAACGGGAGACTCGAGGTAGGTGTTCGCTCTCATTCGCGAATGGTTCTCGTTGCATTCAAACCCAGTTCCATGCGTGTGTCACCTATCTTTTATCATTTTCTTTCCTGCCTTCATAATTATGGCCTTATTGGGTTAGACCTCGAGAGCTCCTATGCCACGGTCGCTCTGGCCGTTACCACCCACCTTGTTCTGCGCGGTCACCGGTGTGAGAAGTCGTTGTGAAGTTTTGCTGCTCATTGCAGCAACAACAACAACAAGTCATCATCATCAATTGCCAGAAAGTTCAAAAGCAGTTGCAGAGGACAGCGAGATTATCAATAAAAGGGAAAATAGCAAATCAACATCTTCTATTTGAGAACATAGCTTGCTCCCCCCCCCCCTCCCGTTTCTCTTTCTCTTTCCCTTTCCCTTGGTTCTTCACTTTCATTCTTGTTATGATTATTTCATCTCCTGGATGACTTCAGTCAGCTTGTGCCGTCTTGACTCTCTGCTCTCCCCGTCGCGATTCGCCCCCTTCATCGCTTGTAGCTATCAAGGCAGTTGAAGGCACCGGGACGGTATCCTGTCCTTCCGCATCCATCTGCTTGTCTCGTGCAACCAAGGCGTTGACGGTATTACCCAGAAAGTTGGTGGTACTTGAGCACATCGTATCGCATGGAGAGGCAGGACAGCGTTTCTTGTGGTAGTCAACTCTATGCCGCTTTCTGAATCTTTGAAGCTCTTCTTCAACTTGTTGCATCGTCGGCCCGCAGACTAACCAATGGACAGATACAATCAGGAAAGCGGCAACTCATCTCTCCCGATAGAGCCCCCTGAGCCTTCGCCCATTCTCGGTTTCTTCCAGCCCAGCAACGACTTGCCGCCGGGCTCCAACTATACGCACGACTCAAACGGCATCTATCCTCCCAGTGGGTCAATCTTCGCTCCAGATGGCAGGTTGCGTCTGAATTCCCAGTAGGTACTCGCCCTGGCCACCGTGTCGGTTCCGAACCAGCATCATATCCTGCGTTATGAGTTTTGGGAACGATAGTCAAGCGCCGCGCGAAGCCGAACCAGCTTGACAACGCTGACCAGTTATAGTACCAATTCCTCCACGGGCATGGCACATGCCCAACAACATCAACTCCAAAATCACCGTACTCCGGCGCTGCCGCATCTTGGCCCTCACATACATCCTCGGGATCATTTTGCTTTCCAGAGACAGGTTTCGGACCAGTACTCTCGAGCACCTTCGTATTCCGACCCTCGAAGACAACCCTTGACGGACTACGGACCTCACCTCAGGATGGATGGACACCCGTACAATCAAAGAGCCAATCTACAAGATGCTCCTCCTCTGTTGTCTCTCGAAATGCTGGGCAACTTGGTGTACATGGATCCCAGCATGACGCCCATCAAAGTTGACATCCATGGGACCATTGACAAGGGACCGTTTCTGTCAACGGAACGAGAGTGGACCTGCTACAGGAGAAATTACCTTGCATGCGTTTGCTCATTCTCTCTGAGCCCGAATTACCCCAGCGTGCCCATCCAGTTCACACCAGCCCCAGGTTCCGGCGGCAACGGGCCGCAAACCTTTCAAGTCTACGGCTTTGCCATGAGCATCTCTGCCATGGTGGCAGACAATGAACAACACAATATTGAGCTTGTTCAACACACACCAAAACGGGACAAGGGCCCGATCTCCAGGCCAAACAAGACCCCTCTGGCTCCGAAAACAAACTTGGGACCGCACGGAGCCATGAGCATGTACGGTGATGGCGGTGGCATGGCAAGTAGTGCACGCCCTCTGTTTGCAGACGGATTCACCGGCCAGCAGGGAATAAGCCATCAGTTGCCCATAGAGCACACGTTCGAGCGCATTCAGTTCAAGCAAGCGACTCAGAACAACGGCAAGCGAAGAGCGGCGCAGCAGTACTACCACTTGGTCGTCGAACTCTGGGCAGACGTGGGTACTCAGGCCGCCGATCAATTTGTCAGGGTGGCGTACCGCAAGTCGGCCAAGATGATTGTTCGCGGCCGGTCACCGGGCCACTATCAGAATGAGAGACGCAACAGCCACGGGGGTGGTGCAGGCGGCGCCCCTGGAGGTGGAAGTTTCAGGCCATTGGGGCCCATGACGGAATACGGCAATGGTGCTGCCATGGGAGCCGGCGGAATGGCCTATCACCCGGGCTACGATGGTCGCGGTAGCAATTTCAATATTGTTAGGCATCACGAAATGCCGCCAGAAGGCATGTTTTCCTCGTCAAATGGAGGAAGGCCTCCTGGCAAGGCCTACCAGTACTATCCCGAGTCGGCGGCGTATGAGAACCACCACCGTGTCGATTTGTTTGGAAACAGACACGGCGCAGACCTCTCCGATGGTCGCAAGGTCAAGCCCGACCTCGAGTTCACTATGCTTCCCAACCCCTTTGCCACAGGAGCGTCACGAGCTGAGGATCGTCATCACCGAGAGCGCGGCGTATTGTGATGACATGGACACGGTCTATGGTGCTAAGCTTTGGGAGATCTGAGGTCTTGTATACTTTTTTGTCATGCCTTTTCCATCCTTTACTTCTTAGGAATTCGGGCTGGTCAGAGCCGAAGGACCAACATACAAGATATCTCACCGACTTGGCGACGACTTTGAAGGGGGCCGGGGCCCCGAAGCTGCTCAGACTCAGCGAGCAGCCTGCAATAACTTGGAAGGGAGGAGAGAAGAAGCATCTGTATATCAACTACTTTGTTGTACGTCGGATTTAACACAGGCGCTTCTTCGATTCCGCGAGCGGCGATGTTCAGATGAGGCAATTTGATGGGCACTTGTACAGGTTTGACGTTTCAATTTTGATTTGACATTGCACTGGTTATGGACCTGACGCATGTATTTCGAGAGCAGCGACTTGAATAACCACACAGCCGGGACGCTACATAATTCCTTGCAGCACGAGCGGGAAAGTCAGGTTGATAGTTTACGTACGTCGACTGCCCGCCAGGCATGGACGATCGTGTAGCAACGGTGGTGATTATTCAAGTCACAGGGCTCTATGACGGCCAACTTCGACCGAGCGAAAGAGGGCCAGCGAGGGCAAGAGAGCACGATTAACGAGAGCAGCGAAAGTAATGAGGACATTTAAGGCTACTAAGAGATCTACGGCAGCTAGGGCAATGAGGACAATACGAAGAAGGCGAAGAGGAAGAAGTAGAAGAAGTAGAAGAAGCGGCAACGACAAAGGGTCGCAGAACGGGGTTTTCTTGCCTTGTACGGGCATTGCGGGGAGTACGGAGCCGGGAGTTCTTGCGACACAATAACGCAAAAAGGTAAGAAACGAAGCTACAGCCAACCGCAGGACATGCATGGGCGGTGTAGAAGAGCGCATCCAAACCAGGCTCTACGTCTGGATGGCACCCCATCTCGCTCATTCCGCTCATTCCGCTCCTCCGTGCGAGACGGTGAGTGGAAACAAGGCATGAGGAGCAGGGGAGCCCGGAGAACGACAACGGGATGCGAGATGGCAAACAAAGCGGAAGGCAGGCAGGGGCACTGAACAGTGAAAATGGGGGCCGCCCAGTCCACTCAAGTCTCAACCGACGTGTCCCACTGGCTGGTTATGATGAGAGCAAGGAATAGAGAAAGTAGACAGCCGCTGCGAATCTTGGGAAGCGGTGTCTGTACTCGGGATACCCCAGGGGTTTTGGTTATTTTCTTATTTCGTCTTTGAAGTTTGATGTTGCGTTTTCGTCATGTCATGTTTTTGTCATTTTGTGGTATCTCTTTTCTTATGTTTGCCTTTTTGCAATATTGTATTTTGCAGTCTATGATGTCCTATGTTCTTTATTGATCTCCTTCCTTTTTCTTACTTTTCCTACTTGCTATGTTGCTTGGGTGCTTATTTGGCCGCCTACCTATGATGTTCACACAGATGATTTGCATTCTTTTATTTTGGATTTCCTTCGCACATGCGTCCTGGATTGATTGGCAGGTAGAGAAATGGGAGAGCTGGGTGGGGAGGAATGATTCTACGGGCAGAAAGAGGATGGAGGAGCGGAATGGACTCTGGAGCTTACGATGGAGGGGAGTCTTTAGGGAGAGGAGGGGGGACCAGATTGTATTACGGCGGGCGCATGTCATCACTGTACTGTATCTGACTTGACTTATTGAACCTTTATTTTTGACTTGTCTTCATCTTACATACACTGGAGCTGACAATGACATTCTGTCTTCTGTACTTGTGCATTTGGGGCTGCACTGCCGCTGTAGTTCAGTGGGGTCTGAGCAGCGTGACATATTGTACATACCTACCAGAAGTACCTAATGATACAGCCCAGATTTGATGAATACGAAATGGGACATACTTCTTTGAGGAATCCGTAGTGGTGTACCTAGTGACAAGTGTTATCGAAGCTTCGTAGGTACTGCTGAGGCTGTACCCAATTACGAATCACGGAGCGCAAAGAACGCGGGGGAAATGTATTGGAGGCCCCCCCATATGCAAGCGGCAGATAACTTAAGCTACGAAGGAGGATATGGAGGAGGGGGAGAAAAGAAGATGGGGTGTGGCAATTTGTTTCTGGGGCCGGAGGGCAGAACTGCCGGAGGGAAGAAAGAACACGATTGTGATCGCCCAGGCAGACACTCAGGAGTCAGGACAAGACAAGACAAGACACTGACAAAACAATGCAGACAAGGAGAGCTGGGATCCCGCCTTGGCCCCCAAATCAACAAGCTTACTCCGTTCCACGGAACTGATTCGCTTTGGGCCATACACAGCCTTGTTTGTTGGCTTGTCTGTCGTACGGGGGTACATACATATGTACCTAAATCACCTTCTTGCCTATCCGGGGCTGCCTACCCACGTCCATGCGGAGGAATCGTTGGACGAAGCGAGTATGATACTCGTTCTGATTGGGAGATGGAAGTTCCCATATGGTCCTCGTTGACAGTTTATTTTTATTTCGGTGATTCCCCCCCCCTCCTTCGTCCGCGTTCATCTGGCTAGGTACCTAGTTACGACGTTTTGGTGTCACACAATGCCAAGTCCTTCATGCTCAGGAGCTTACTCCGTCGCGGCAAAAAGGGGGGTTGGGTGGCAGACGTCGAGCGCTTGGGCCCCCTTCTGTCGTCGCGAATCAGACCGTATAATATCGTAATCAACGACAGCAACATAAATTGAATAAAGAAGAGGCATAATTGAGGAGTACGGCTTCTCGGATTTGGGCATGAATACCTGCCTAGGTACTGCGGGACGCGGAGCGTTTCGACCAACCCCTTGGTTGCGGCATGCAAAAACAGTCCAATCAAAGGTGCAGCCGGCCGAGATGAAAGGTGGAATCGAGGGGAAGCAGAAAGAGGCAGGCAGCAGATGAAAAAGCCACGAGTTGAAGGTTCAGGGGATGTGGGCCTTTACGAAGAAGGTTGTTTTGTCTGGTCTATTCGCTCGGCCGGTGACCGTTTCTCGGCCGGTGACCACGTCAACGGCAGCTGGAGGGGGAAGGCGCCTGATGAGAGGGTGATGCAGATGCCCAAAGGCTGACTGACGGGGCTGACTTTGCGCGCGCACAAGACGTGGCCTAGTCGATTGAGTTCCGTAATGGAGGGATTCGCGGGAGGGAAAACGCGAGCGTGCCTGGGGTACGATGCTGCTGTGTTGCCAGCAGTTTTTGAACGGCATCGAGGGTGTGACAAGAGATGGCAGTCCCGTGGTTACTCGGTACTGCTCGTGTCGTGTGTTCGTGTACCTATTCATTTGTTCGTGTGTGCGTGTCTTTGTGTGCTCGTGTGTTCGTGTCTTTGTGTGGTGTCATGTATCATGATATCATGATGGACAGCAACGGCGTCTGTCGCAAATGCAAAGTCGCATTGGCCTTTGGACCCCAGGCCTGCTACGTCACGGACACGGGAAAAGGGAACGACAGCCAAAGCAGGCAGCTCGCACAGTGCCTCACCGGTGAGAAAAGGTAGACCGTAGAAGAGGGAGGGGAAGAGGGAGGCTGGCAAAACTTATTGCCTGCTTATTGCCTGCCGACGAAAACTGGAGCTCATGCAGGCCGTTCCGAAATCAGGCTGCATCAAATAAATACCAATGAAGCCATCCAAGAGCGCGGCTACGGCGCATGTGCAGAGAGAGGCCCAATGCCCAGGCTCTCGAGTCTCGTCAATTATCAATACCACCCATCCTTCAAGAGGCTGCGCGAACCGCCGGTGGCAAGGGCCCCCGGTTGGTATTTGCCTCCTTCATCTCTATAAACAGAGGTGTATTCGTTTCTTAAAAGGGGCAGAAGATCGTTGGACGCACGTCTTGACCGAGCGCAAGAGTGCAGCCTCTCTCACACCCCAATAATACCGAAACTTGTCATGTTTGTCATGGGTTTGGTCGGAGAGCGGAACCCGCGGCCCGGAAACGCACAGATTGCTCCGCGGGTTCTTGTGTAGCCATGTCTTGTCTTGTCGGGAACATATGTGCAAGTGGCGTTTTTTCTCGCGAAGGTGAAGGTGAGTCTCGACCTTGAAGACGGTAAACACGACAGGTTACACCCCCCATCCCGCGCCAGCAAGGGGGCACAGCTTCAAAACACTGGAAGCACCGACCAACGGACTACCTACCAGCCAGAGAAGTAAAACTGTAAGAATAAAGACTGGCCGCTCCCGAGATGGCCTGATTTTTTTGTGCTTGCGAATAATAAAAGACATCCCCGAGGAGGATAGGATAGAATATCCAAAAAAGGATACGGATCTAAGGCCGCAGGGTCTTCCTCGGAAGATGCATCCCCCGCGTCCCTTGCCCCCCCCCATATTGATGCCAAGCAGCTGGGCGTAGAGATCTCGATCGCGCGAGTCACACATGCCTCTCAGGGTAAGCACGCGACATTGGTGTTGCTTGTTGCGAATATGCTTGTTTCCTTGCTGCGTTCCTTTCTGCCTATCATACCCGCGGTTGTACCCAGGGAATAATGTTTCGAGCGGAATTAAGCGACAAGTCTTATCAGATGAAGCGGCTGCGGGCGTTTCACTCAGTTTTCCATTCGGTGATCGTTTGCTATCCAAAGGGGAAAGTCGATGAAAGCGTTGATGCGAAATAAAAGCGGGGCATCCAATTGCCAACTTGACGATATTAGGTATACCTACCTAGGTAGGTACCTACCTAGGCGAAGTGCAGAAGATGCAATGCATCGATTCAACGCACTGAAGTCCTTGTGATATCAAAACAATCATCCGAAGACGTACTTCTGCTGACAAGCTAGTGGTGAGATCAAGAAGAATCCCCTGATGAAGCAATTCCGGTGACCTGAGAGCAAGAGTTTCGTCGAGTCGAGGCTTTCTTCCGTGAGCACGATCCCTCCCACATGTTGTGTGCGCCACGAGTCGGCCAACTTGTGCTCACACACACACACACACACACAAGTTACAACACACGCGCGCAGTCACACCCCTCCTTCGCGGGAGACGGGCAACTTTAGCTCCCACAGTATCTTGTCCCCCGCAGGAGTATACTCCGTGTGTCCTAGCTCACAATGAAGATGATCACCTCGCACGGGAGATCGTCAAGCCCACCTCTTTTCTCTTGGAGGCAAGAAGGAGACACATGAGCATGCTGAAAAAGTCTCAGCCCTACCGGCATTATGACGGTGTGGGTGTAGAAGTCTCCCCTCTTTCTTGACGTCTCACTGCATGGTGGACGTCAAACGCCGTTGCCGAGCCGACAGAGTGTTATGTGGAAGCGAGCGATATGCGACTTTGTTGGGACCTAAATCTCGCTTGATATGCCAGAACTCATGCGCTTCATCTGCATTTGCTTCTGAAATTTTCCTCCTCTTTTTTCGATTATCTTTCAATTGCTCGTACCCATGGCGGCGCAAAAGGAGACCAGCGCAAAAGATCCTGCCTGTGCCCATCTCTGGGGTAAACGCCACATTGAACGAACAATGAATGAAACCCCACGTGTCGACTTATTGTGATGTATCCGATCCATTTCGTCACCTCATGGAGCTCCTGCCGGCCAGGTTTCAAGTTCGCGCCCGATAAAAAAGAATGAGCCACGTGAAGGGTCCAAATTCTCATCAACTCTTAAGCAGCCGTCAATGATGCTCGTCGTGACCTGCGCCCCCCTCGATTTACCAGTAGTATGTATATTGATCGACCGATATACTACATACATGCTGCATCGTGCATGACAATGGGACCATGTTTTTCGGGATGAAGAGAGAAATAAAAATAAAGAACCCTCGTGACGAAAAACGAAATGTACATCCTGCTGTTGAACGAGGTGGGGTGGAAAAGATGCCGGGCGAGTATTATTAATGATGGGTCAGATTCAACGAGATAAGGCGCATACCTGCAGACGTACACCGTTGATCGCCAATGCATGTTCGGTACAGCCGAAGTTATACGCCAAGGGGTTGTTCTAGCATGAACTACTTTGCAACCTAAAGGGGATGGTGCGGAGCAAAAGGGTGGTAAGCCCATGTTTTTGATAGAAGAGGGAAGTAAAGAACCCGCTGCCGCGGCATCAAAGGGTGCTAATTATGGAGTCGCAAACTTGACAATTGGAATCATTGGATTGCACTGGGACAGAAAAAAGAGCTTTGTGCTGGTCGAGGTGTGTCTTTATGACAAGCCGGCACGTCAGTCGTGTCGTTGTTTTCGTCTGCATTTGATTTGTCCGTGATCGCAGGGGCCATCTATCGGACGTCACTTCCTTGGCGGAAACGCATCGAGCAGAAAAAAAAAGCCTTGGCACCAAAGTCGTGGTACTTGGAGAGACTTGGGCTTCCATTGCCAGTTGTCCCCCATGACTCCTGACTCCGGCACTTCATCTTGCACGCCCAGGCATCCAGACAGACGACGCACTCTCATGAGCGTCTCCAGATGGCATCAGCCATGCGGGCAACCTTGGCCATCTCGGCTACATCATGCACGCGAACCACATCCGCGCCTCCCTGTACTGCCGCTGCCACAGTGGATGCGGTGCCCCAGATTCTTTCCGATGGCTCCTTGGCCGCGGTGATATCTCCGATAAAAGATTTGCGGCTGGACCCCACAAGCCATGGGAGTCCTGCCAGACCCGGCCAGGTCTTGAGCGCTTCCAAACGGCGCAGAATCTCCAAGTTCTGGGCAGCCGTTTTCGCGAAGCCGATGCCCGGGTCGAGAATGATGCGCCAACGACGGATACCAGCTGCCTCTGCGGCTGCAACTCGTTCTAGAAGCTCCGAAGCTACTGTGGGAATCAAGCCGTCTTGGTAGTCGGTACGTTCCATCATGGTCTGCGGCGTTCCGCGCATGTGCATCAGGCATATGGTTTTGCCAAGGCGCGCTACCGTGGGCAACATTTCAGGATCCAGCGTCCCGCCCGAGACGTCGTTGATCATGTCCGCTCCGCTGGCAATGGCGCTCGCAGCAACGGACGACCTGTAAGTGTCCACGCTGATAGCGATACCGCGGGCTTCTGGGAGAGATCGAATAAGCTCAACGGCAGGAAGGACACGAGAAGCCTCCTCCTCAGCAGACACCTCAGGCCGACCAGGGGCTGTTGATTGGCCACCTATGTCGAGGATAGTGGCGCCACCACGTATGTGATTCAAGACAGTCCGACGAAGATTGTGCAAGTTGTGCTTGCCTCCATCCGAAAAGGAGTCGGGTGTCAAATTTAAAATGGCCATGACGTGAGTCTTCCTGTTGTGAAGGAGGGGAGTGAGATGTTCGGCCATGCCACATATTGGCGTTACGGACGACAGCGGTTCTCCAACAGGGAGATCGTTCAGATAGTCCTGTATCAACTTCCACGGTCTTGATGGATCAAGAGCTTTCGAGGGCACCAATCTGCAGCGATCGATATAGTAATGCGTGATGAGCATGTGGTCGACGGCACAAGTCACGTTCAGAGGCAGGGGCAGGGGTGAATGCTTACTCTGATAGAGGCCTGAGGACAAATTCCCGCTCTGCTATGCCAACATGAGGCACGTTCAAGCGGTCGTGGCGTATGACTTCATCTCCGTACAGCAAGATGTCCAGGTCAATGTTGCGAGGCCCTTTATCAATGAGCTTGCGCCGTCCTAGCCCGCTCTCTATGGACTGGAGCTCATCCAGCAAGGCCAGCGGTTCCAGATCTGTTTCTACCTGTTTGTGATGGGCGGAAGATTAGCGTTTCGTAGTTTGTGCTGATATCGCGTATAGAAAAAGAAACGAAAAGAAGAGAGTAGGTGAAGGGGAAAAGGGACTTGAAGGACCAAGAGAACGATAAAAGCCGTGAAACAAAAGAGCTGAAACAGCCGAGATTCCCAAAAAAAGACAGAAGAGAAGGACATGGACAGACAAGAACCGAAGGGACTCCAAGAGCAAAGAGTACCAACAGAACTATGAGAGCCATGAGACGGAGCCGAGATAGTCGATATACCTGAATAAACAGAGGAGATAAGGGAGAGAAACGCAACAGAACCAGAAGCACTTCAAGGGCCAAGATGACCAAGAGAAACATGAGAGCCATGAACCAAAGGAGCCGAAACGCCTAGAGAAAGACAGGAGAAGAGATAGGAAGCGAATTAAACAACAAAAGCCAAAAACCAACCTCGCAAGCTCCATTCAAAAATCGTTCCTGATCAAGCACATACATGGGCTCCGTCTCCCACAGACTACTCGTGCGTTTCACGCGTATGCCACGGCGGTTCATCTCGTTGCACGCCCTTTCAATCTCGGCGACTCGATCACCCAGATTGCTTCCGAGGGCGATGTAGGCCTTCTTGGTGCGAGACCCGCCATGACGACAGGCACACGCTGAGAGCGCGCGTCGTGATATTGCGACCGGCCATGAGGGAAGAGGACGCGGCTTAAGAGGCTGAGGGGGGGAACGCGAGGATCGGGTCGATAGTCCTCGAGAGTCAATGGCAACAACAGTAGCAGAAGGAGGAAGAGGAGGAGTCGGCCTGCAAAAGCTGCGACCAATTGCTACTGCTCCACGATGCACGATCTGCTGAGGAAAGGCTATGGATGTTGCCATGACGGAAGCAAGACGTTGTGCCACGTGCCCGGGTACCGAAGAGTAAGATCTGGCGATGGCAAGTTCTGGGGGCGGGAAGCGCGGGGCCAAGATTTGCCGGCTCCGAACGGAAGCCCCGCCGAGTTGTGCGGCGTGACGGCGTCAAGCTTGAAGCCTTGAAGCCTCCCGCGACGGCCCCAACTTTGTCCCTCGGCTTCTCTCAGTTGCGCCCGGAGCGCCCATTCTCTTGTGCCTCGGCTCGGTAAAGCCCGTGCCAGTTGAGCCGCCACGGCAAGGTCAAGGCGTCGAGTGGCAATGACGCATCTCCGTCCGTCTCAATCCTTGATTCCTTATTATTACCCAGCTCTTCCCGTCCTAGATCCTTTAGATTCGGTCGTCACGAAGTTTGATCTCCCTATTCTATCAATTTGCTCTCGCCCTGCTTTGCTATTCTCTCGCAGCGCGCATTACGCTTTCAAGTTTCCACCAGATAACCTTCTCACAATCATCCAGACACAGCCATGGCTTCTCCTCGTAAGTTTCTTTTCCCGATTCAACCCCGACCAACGGCTACGGAGACCTCATCAGAAAACCCGACAAGCGAGGCGTCTGTACAACTTCTCCTACCCCCTTCATTACTACCGCTGCGCACTGTCTCTTGAGAAGCAGGGAACATCAAGAGATATCACGCCACCTGCAAAAGATCGCGCCAACGAAACGAAGAAACCGACGTAATAAAGATGAAGCAAATGTGCAAAGAAACTGACATGTTTCTTTTCAAACTGAAGAGCAGATTCGGACGCCCATCACGGAGCTGTTCAAGATTCAGCACCCCATCCTGCTAGCTGGCATGAACGTGGCCGCCGGCCCCAAGCTGGCGGCTGCTGTGACCAACGCCGGCGGCATGGGCGTCATTGGCGGTGTTGGCTACACCCCCGACATGCTGCGCGAGCAAATCTCCGAGCTGAAAGAGTATCTGACCGATAAGAATGCCCCTTTTGGTGTTGATCTCCTTCTGCCGCAGGTTGGGGGCAATGCGCGAAAGACCAAGTACGTTCATTTCCGTGAAAATGCTCCGACACGCCCCCCCCCTTTCTTTCCCCTTTCATTACCTCGAAGCGCCGTTCGCGTTCACATTTGCTCTCTTCATGGTTCGTGAGTAACTGACAAGCCGCGCCAACTTTCTCCCTCGTTATAGCTACGATTACACAAAGGGCAAACTCGATGAGCTGGTCGACATCGTCATCGAGTCGAACGCCAAGTTGTTCGTCTCGGCTGTCGGAGTCCCCCCCAAGCATGTCGTCGAGAAGCTCCAGAAGGCTGGGATTCTGTACATGAACATGATCGGCCACGTCAAGCACGTCAAGAAGTGTCTCGAGCTCGGCGTTGACATCATCTGCGCCCAGGGCGGCGAAGGTGGTGGCCACACCGGTGACATCCCCACCACCGTGCTTATTCCCGCCGTTGTCGAAGCCGTCAAGGGCCACAAGTCCCCCGTGTCGGGCGGTCCCGTTCAGGTCGTCGCCGCCGGTGGTATTCACAACGGCCAGCTCCTCGCCTCCTCTCTCATGATGGGCGCCAGCGGTGTCTGGGTCGGTACCCGCTTCATCTTGACGGACGAAGCTGGCGCACCCAAGGCTCACAAGGATGCTGTTCGCACAGCCGGCCACGACGACAATGTCCGAACTATCATCTTCACCGGTCGTCCTATGCGCGTGCGCAACAATCCGTATATCAACGACTGGGAGACCAACCGCACCCAGGAGATGAAGGAACTCGTTGCCAAGGGCACCATTCCTTATGAGGTCGATCTCGAGAAGTACATGGGCGGGGAGTCTGCCAGCGAGCACAGCGGTGTAGCAGGCTACACCAGCAATGCTGCCGACGCGGATTCCGACCCCAAGAGCAACGGCGACGACGATGATGACGATGACGACCCTCTTGAGCAGTTCAGGCCGTACCTCATGGGCAAGTGCGCTGCTGTGGTTAATGAGCAGAAGTCTGCCAAGGCTGTTGTGGACGAGTTTGTGAATGACGCTGTTGCTTGGATCAAGAAGGGGAACCAGATGATCTCGAAGCTGTAGAAGGAATAGTAAGAACAGAATCAGGAAAAAATCTTGGATAAACAGTGGGATAGAGGGTGGCGTATATGATGAATAGTTCTGATGTGGGTTCTCTTTTTGTCTCTATACCTGTGTACATTATATATAGCATTCTGAGTTCGAGCAATGACGAGTTGACGCACAGTATATGTCTACTCTGTCGTACTTTACGTGGCATTGTCAGTGACGTCGACAATTTGAGCAATAGCATGGCGAGAAGGACGCTATCTTGCCGCGCGAAAAGAAGGTTCTTCTTGGCATGGCATAGCATGGGAAAGCATAGGAACTTGCTGTAATTAAAACGACGTCTATTTCTAGTGCTAACTCCCCTCCTTCAGCCCGCCAGCCAATAATTGAAACTCGACAAAAACACGCCCTCTTTCGCGACGTCTGCCCTCACCCTACTCGGAGTCGTGATGCCTATCATGAGCGTAGTTTATCCACCCACTCAAATACACACCCGCCATGTGCATGCCACCACGATTTTTTATCTGTGAATACCCCATCCCTCAATGTAAGGCCACCCACCAGCGTGATAGTCCAATTTGTTCAACCATTTTTTTGGGATGAGATTTATTGTCGTTTCTTCCTCCTTTACATCGCGGTGCGCCGTTTTTTGCTCTCCCATCTCGTATTCTTGACATAAACAAGAGGGCAGGAACAAGAGTGCAGACCAGAAAAGAAACAACAAGAACAAAACAAGGAAAGAAAGACCGCAGAACAGAACAAAACACAACGCAAACCTGACCTGAACTGACCCGACCTTCTAAGAAACAAGCGTACAACGACAGAAACGAAAACAAACTCAGCTGGCGAGATAATTACGAACTGCACTCTGCAGCCGAGTAGCCCCCTCTCCGAGCACATGACTAAGATTCTCCAAGTCATCACTAGCCGTGATACCAAACTTGCGCACAAAGTCCTTGGCGGCGGATTCGAGGTCCCCGTACTCCTCTTCGACGTCTTCCTCGGGTCGGCCAAAGTAGGCGTTGGACGAGATGGAGGTCGCGCCTTCGAAGCCTGACAGACGAGTCTTAGCCTCGGCTTGGGCGTTGGGGTCGAATGCGCCCTTGCCAAAATATTCGTCTGACGATATGCCCTTCTGGGTGCCAAATTTGCTTCGGGCGTAGTTTTCTGACTCGTCTACAAGCACTATATGTCAGTATGGGGAGTAGAGAGCGGGCCGGGATTACCGAGGAGGAAATACAGAGAGGAGGAAGGTCATCATACCATTGGAAGCCTTTACTGGTCCTACGGAGCCAAATCCTCCAGAGTTTTTCTTGGGGGCGGCTTGGGATGCGGCCTTGCCGCCTCCGACCTGGCCGAAGCCAAGGCGTGCAACGCCCATGCCCAATCTCTCCACTTCGGCGGTGGACTTTTGACGCGCGTGGGAACCGGAAGCGCCCCTGGCAGGACTGATAGGCGTGGGGGACATGATCGCAGCGGCTCCGGGAGCATCCTTGACAGAGACATCCTCAGCCTCGGGATCGTATCCAAGTTTTGCGATTCTCTCGGCCTCCTCTTTGGCCTTCTTCTCGGCCGCATCGAAGTCAATCACGTCGCCAGTGACCTTCTTTGCGCCAAGCTTCTGCACCTTCTTTGCGCCGAGGACGTTGACCTTCTTCGGTCCGCTGCCCGTGGCAGTCTTGCGAAGCGCCGCCGAGGTGGTGATTCGACTGGCGGCCGGCTTCGACTGTCCTGTAGAGTCAGACTTGGCAAGGGGCGAGGCTGATCGAGTAACTTCCTTGCCGCCGCCTGCAGCCAGGAAGGGAGACGGGGTGCGGCCGACAACTGGAGGTGTGCCAGTCCGCGAGACAGGGGGCGTCGGGCGTTTGATGGAGGGCTTGTCCCACGAGGAGAAGAAATCATCCTCGGGCTCACCAGCAGGAGTCGCAGAGCTGTCGTCGGTGCCGTCATTGATGACAACTTCATTGGGATGTCTGCAGAGTCGCGGTTAGCGCAATTCAGGGTAATCGCACAAAAAGCAAAAACGGTCGATGACGCTGGGGAGACAAACTCCTTGGCGTCACGAGCAGCCCGGCGCTTCAGCTCGTCCTTGTATTTTGTCGCTGCAGAAGACTGGTATTTGGTCTTGGAATCCTTGCTGTTCAAGGCTGCAGTTCCGCCATTTTGTTGGAAGAACTTGGTGGCAGATTCATTGCCCCCAACCTTCATCACGCGCAGCTGGTCCCATTGCCATTCTGTTACCACAGGTCAGGTCAGGTCCTTATTAAATGTAGACGCAGCTTGGGATTCGTTTCAAAGGTGTACGCACGGTCCAAGTTTGTTGATCGCACGAACGAGATGTGCACACCGAGGTTTCGATGGTTGGACGAACAGTCCAGGCAGAGGTAGATTCCGAACGGCACCGACGTCCAGGTTGGGTTCTTTTGGCCGCAGTCGAAGCAAATCTGGAAAGACAGAGTCAGAAATGTCGCGCGGCATGTCGGTCCCTCCCTAGGTACCTACCTTATTCGCAGGCTTCGACTTAAGCTTCTCAAAGATCTTGAGCGATTGCTGCTTGCTGGCTAGGCCGCTCATGGTGGGCGAAGCAGGGATCGACACGCCTGCTGCTTCGGATCTAGCTTCTTCGTGTTGATATACCGGGATGAATGTTGGAAGGGCGCACTCGATGCCGGAGCCGCTCGATGACAATGGCCAGTACTGTACTGAAGCGAGCGCCGTGGTTCAGATCGAGTCGAGATGGATACGTCGTTCTCAGGAGACATCCATGGCGAGGGGCGGCGGATTTGGTAAAGTGGCATGTCCAGGACGCTAGCCTGGATTGGGCCACGGACCAGACCCCACATCTAAACTGAAAAGCTGACGGACTTGCCGATCGAGTTGTGCCAAGTCATTGAGAACGGCTCCGAATCAACCAAAACGAACTACACAGCAAAAGAAACGAGTCTTATCAAAGCGAAAACGAACTCGAAGGAAGCCACCAGTAGCTTGATTGATCCAATATATCTGGCTTCCAGAGCGCACGCGTGCGCGAATGTCTTGATACCTTCTACCGGCAGCGGGCCCGTCCGACAATGAAGCTCACCACCTCAACCTCAGCAATGCTACGACCCACGAGAAGCGTCGCGGTCGTTGTGGCGCCAAATCCGATGCGATGCATTGCCAGACAACGCCGTTCGCATGCCACGCACAGCGATCCAGCAACGGGCAAAACCTTGAGTGCTGCGCGCCGCAGTGTCACGCCGTTCAATGACGATGGCCATGTCCCGTGGAAACAGCTATCCGGGAAAGAGAAAACAGCTCGCGCAACGCAGCAAACCTTTAATTTTTGCTTCGTCATAGCCGGTGTAGTCCTCACTGTAAGAATCTTGTCATGACGTCGGCGGAAAGTGACTGCTCAGCAACACCATGTACTGACTATCGTCAGGGTGCTGTCGCGTATTTTATGTGGACCGATGTCTTTGACCCGGACAGCAAAACCGCCCAGTTTAATAGGGCGTTTGACAGAATCAAGAAGGATGCAAGATGTATCGAGGTCCTGGGTGACTCAAAAAAGATGGTCGCATACGGAAGCAATACTAATAACCACTGGCGAAGAGCAAGGCATATTGCGTAAGACATGCCACATACCCCGCCATAGCTCTGGTCTCCCTTTGGTTCAAGTACAAAAGGAGAAGACGAATTATTGGCAATCTTCTAATTCGAAATTTCCGTGTATAGAACGACGACAGAACGAACCGACGAGCACGGCAACCAGCATCTGGTGATGAGCTTCCACGTGCGTTTACAAGAGGATGGATCCCACTCATCGATTGTTGACGAAATATACTAAAACATGTTCTCCAGGTCGACGGTCCTCTACGAGACGGCGTCGCTCAATTCTGGGCAGTGAAACAAGTAGGCCACTCGGATTACGAGTATAGATATCTGATGGTCGATGTGGAGGGCCATGAACGGATATACCTCGAGAAGACGAGCTCGCCGAAGACGTCAGCCAAGCGGCAGCTCAGTCTGTTTGGAGTCAAGTGGTGAGGGAGAATCATGTGCGAGAGAAGGAAACGCGCACCGAGGAGCGGGACTTGGAAATTGATGTCATTGAGAAGCATGTAATGTAAGTGCTTGAGTCTGCGCGGTTCAACAAAGGCAGATGACCGATGGCTGTGCAAGACAGTTACTACTCAGTTTCATTCTCTGTGTGTGCAGGCACCAAGAAAGAGGCATTCGCAGTGCACAAAGCAAATACACACTACGCGGGCCACGTTCTGCCGACGGAACAATCTGCCGACAGAACCGGCCTGATTGTCGCAGTGATTGGGCAAGCAGAAAAGATATTGCAACCTTAACCAGACAGAATAGTACGTGAGTGGTTTATGTTCCGCGCACCTCCTCTCCGCTCATCTAAGCACATATTCGTATAATGGGATATATCGAGCAAGCGTTGCACTGGTCTTCGCACGAACGAGCATTTTGCCGCCCATCCATGCGTCTGGTCTGAGAAATTATGTTTCAGTAAGGTGCTACCTTCCCTACTGCGCCTCGCATAGATCAGGCCTTACATACACATACACGTGGGCTACCACAGACGACGGGGCGCGTTTCAGGCTGGTCGTTAGATGTTCATGATGTTGTTGCGGGGGGGTGCCATGTTGCAACTGACGGACACGGCTTTTCTTAGGTTTCGTGCGGACTAAATTCGATGGCTGCTGGCGCCAGTTACTTGTATGCCGCGAGCGGAAGAACCACGGCGCCCACTGCGTGGTATCGTTTACAAATAGTCATCCAGAACCATGGCCGTGTTTTGTTCACACCTCAATGTCGAGAGACGTTCAAGTCTCGTACACAGCATATGCCCGACTCCTGAGCAAGGCCATGCCTCTAGATCGACGGCTTCAGGAGCAAGTTTTGCCCAACATGGAGAGTACGGTAGTCTTTAGTACGTCTCGCGACCAGAGCAGGGGAGACAATCTGCGACTCTCGGAAGTGGCAGGTTCCGAGAGAATAGCAGCACCAATTTGCGGCTATGAATGATTTCGAAACTTCACCAAGCATCAAGCATCAAGCATCGAGTGTCAGCATCAAACATCCAGCCCAAGCCAAAGCAACACCTTCCATCGGAGCCCTGCCATACCGGACCTCCCATTCCACGCAGCATAACACACACGGCCGGCTAGGAATGAAGATACCCGCGCTCGTGAGGCATCGAGGACTCCTGTCCAAGAATACGGCAGTGCTCCCTATTGCGCTACTGGCGTCGAACTTCGCAGTATCTCAATATCCGGACGGCTAGGGCCCAGCAAATTCCTCGCACGCCGTTCTCGTGGTCGTGTTGGGCTACCATTGGCGAGTGAAATCCACCTTCCTGTGTTGTTCCAGTTGGGTTAGAAAGGCCTGTGGTCATAGTCATGGCGTAGGCACGGCCCTCATGACGTACACATGGGTCGATCCCTTCTCATGATGGAAACCTGACGATCCTGACTTGGTCGACGAAATAACGAAAAGAAATGAGGGGAGTAAAGAAAACCAAGAAACGGAAGGCAAGAAACTGGAACAAAGGATGACATCAGGAACTAAAAAAGTCAACGACGTACTCGGCGATAAGCTAGATATGCCACGTGGAACCTTGGAATGCCAGCTGAGTGGCGGTACTGCTGGACGAGCGCATGGCACATCTACATAGGCCATGTATGCGAGAGCGTGACGAGATCGACTTGGCTGACGGACTCACGGGGTGACGTACTGACTGGACTGCTGGTGATAGATCGAGCAGCGAGATGGCATAGATGAAGTGAGGCTTGGATAGCACAAATAGCACGACGATATTCGCGGCACTTTCCTGACACTGGCAGACAATGAACCAACTTCTCCGCAATGACTTTATCACCCCTACTGTGTTAGGTCGTTCGCGCCACGGTAGCTTCAGCACGAGTAATGGGAAGAGATATAGCGCGGTTCCAATTGCTTCGGTCCGGTTAAGGGAAGACGAGTAGAAAAGGCAACATATGTATGTCTATACTTGTTAGGCCTACATGGTGCTTCGGATCTCCTTTTGCACGAAACACGTGCGATATGTATGATGCATCTCCGTCGGCCCGCCGAAGATGACGTTCACTCGTGTGCCATGCCGGATCCAAATTCCGCCTCTTGCCCCAGATCGCTGGGTTGACGGTGGTTTAAGGCTTCATCACTCCCCATCCTTCGTGTTGCACAAAAGAATGGGCGTGCTTTGTGTACCCCTATATACCCTCGCGACCACGTGGTCACCGGCAAGTAATCACGTGATGGGTGACGATCGAGATTCGAATGATGCTTAGCTCCCGGTCTGACGGACCGATCCGCCTCAAGCCACAGGGAAATTCACAGCAACAGCCAGCCAGATCGTCAATCACAAGTTCACGTCCACACAGAGTTCCGCTACATCAATGGCCATGTGCAATCATGGTCATTCACGAGATAGATACTCATACTACATCGCCTCAACAGAGTCATTGGGTGGTAGTATCGTGTGCCGCATGAGAGAAATGCGCCGTTTCTGATTTCGCACATGGGGCTGCTGAAGCACAGGCGCCGCTCTTTTATTAAGTAATACTGCAGCAACCAGTGATCTAAAAGAATCATAGGGCTGCGTTGACGAGCGTCGCCTTCTTGTTAAGCAAAACCAAACGCAGGTGTGACAACGTGCATAGTCCGTGTTTGCCTCTTTTTCTCGAGACATCAGACCGGGCAATTCGCCATCTACATCGTGCCGATATCTCCGACACCGAAATCCTTTGTCCGCGTTGTTCATTCTACATTGAACCGAAACCGTCTATTACCCTTCGGAGACTACAAAATGGCTGACTTGACCGAGGACGAGCGCGTCATTATCTCCGAAAATCCTCTTGGTCACTCGCTCGACGACGTTCGAAAGGCATTACGTAACGCCGAAGGAGATGCACAAGGCGAAGCATGGCTTGAGGCGGTGTCGGAATTAGTCACTGCCCTTTTCACTTCCAGAGCCTGCCGGCGGCTTGCAAGCAGAATCGAGAACAGATACTATTTCTCGAGCAATTTGGGACACATTTGCACAAGACTAGAGAAACACGAGCTCCCGGTTCAAGTCTTTCGTCCACTATCACAGCTTGTGCTGAATCAAGCATCGGATATCGACATTTGGACCGCCGTCATAGCCGTGGTCGCCACACTAAACAAGGACACTCTGTCCACTTACCAGCCTCTTTCATGGTCACCGTTTGAATATACAGCAACAAAAGCTGATGCCGAGGTTTTTGACGAGATTTGCAACTCTACTCATTGTGCTGTCGGAGGATTTCACCAGAAACATTTCGAAGGGCACGAATGGAACAGCCGAGCCAAGGAAGTATGGCAGAGAGCCAAGAGTCTCTACAGCGATAGCGAGAAGAAGTGGCTGCACCTTCCACTCCAGCCTACTGAGGACAACATTTGCAGCTGGTGGATTGGTTTGCAGAAGGATTTCTTGGCAACCGAACTAGCTGCATACTTTGGAAGGCCCGTACAATGTGAGGATGGTTCTGACTCTGAGGGCTATGGTTCTGACTCCGAACACTGTGGTTCTGTTTGCAGGTGCTCACAGAAACTGGAGCTTTTGGTCAAAAAGAAGAAGAACGGATCTGCAGTAGAGCAGCATGATTGGCGACACGTATTGGCCATCGGCAGACTCGCACAGTCTGAACAAACGGAGGCGAAGGAGCTATTGCTTAAACTTGGCAGTTCTGTGCGAGAGGTATTCGCTCGGCAGCCAACTCGCCGCTTTGTTCACGCCTTTACTCTGACTGGTACAACGATGGAGACATGGGTATTCGATCGATCTGGGCCCTATAGCGGCGCTACGTTCAACGTACACGAGGAGCCCGAGAAGTTTGTGCAGGTGCTCTGCGGGTATTTGATGATGAGTGACGAGGAGCTGGGGTTGGATACCTTTACGGAAGAAAAGGACGGCAGACTGTTCGTCACGATGCCAGTCAATGACCGCGGAACGGGATTGACACAACTCGAGCTCAATCCCAAGCCGTTTTCATATCGACGAACCATCGTCAGCCGTGCCACGACTTGCTTCCCTGCCAAGCCGATTGGCGCACCAGAATTTGACAGAGTCGTCAAATATTCTTGGACTCCTAGCACCTGGACACCCGAGGCAGATCTACTGAGCAAGGCGAATGAACACCGTGTGAAAGGTGTTGCGAAATTGGTAGGCTATGAAAGGGAAATTACGCGCATAAGCAAGCTCCGTGACGGTCTGACATTTTCAACACCGCACAAGGATCAGATACCGTACGACGACCGTGTTTTACGTGTGCTGGCCGTGACTCCGTTGGGGCGACCTCTCAAAGAGTTTGGGTCGATCCTGGAACTCCTTGAATGCCTTCGCGACGCCGTCAAAGCCCATCGATCACTGTACATGGAAAGCGGGATTCTACACGGGGACATTTCCGTTAATAACATCATCATTACCGAACCGGCAAAGGCCGATGGTTACAAGGGCATGCTCATTGATTTTGACTTGGCCCATGATATAACCAAAGGCCCGAGTGGGGCGAGGTTTCGGACTGGCACAATTGAGTTCATGGCTCTCGGAGTTCTTCTAGGGCAACAGCACACATACCGTCACGACCTGGAATCATTTCTCTATGTCTTTATCTGGCTTTGCTTTGTCTATGGCCCGAAGGGCAAAGGGAAAGAGCCAACGAATGCACTCCGGGACTGGTCCACTTTCGGTAGAACCTTCAAGAGTAGGGCAAAGGTCAAATTTTGTGATATGGGCTTCGGCTTCGAACTGCTTATGGAGGACTACCCAGCTGTATGTGGTGAGTGTGTCAAGCAATTTATCACGACAATGCACGATATCCTGTTTGAAGTACGTCCTGGAGTAGGAGTGAAACCCCATTATTACACTCCGGAGGAACCAGACGACATGTATGAACCAATTCTTGAAGCATTTGAGAAAACCATACGAAAGATCAGGGAACAAGGGTGAAGCCCTCAGAATTGATATGTACATGATTGGGAATGACATGCCTAGGCACAATAGGCTATGTACATAATCATTCTTGAGCACTTCCTGTTCTCTCCTTAAACATGAATGGCCAAACAAACAAATACTGAGTACTTTCCGAACTTTTCGCTGTGATACTTCCCTGTCCTCTCTCAGAATGCTCCTGTCCCGCAAACCCATCCATTCCGCCCAGTGCTGACAGAGTGTAGCAGCTGGGACCACTTTGGCACCATTGGCCCCTTCCACTTTCCTGGGTCGTCCGCTGTCCCGTATGTCCAGGGCGAAGGTTAGAGAGGCCTGTGGTCAAAGCCATCATAGCGTAGGTGCACAGCATTTGAAGATAGAGGGTTGCTACCGCGGCCCTCCATGGTGTATATTATATATAGTTCGAGAATCGAACTTCGATCCCTTCTCGTGATGGGAGCCTGATGATCCTGACTTACTCGGCGATACGCTAGATATGCCACGTGAATCTATGATTACCGGTTGAATTGCGGCCTCATGGTGACAAGTTTGGTATCTCCTTCGGCCTACCGAAGATGACGTTCACCCGTGTGCCATGCCGGATCCGAATTCCGTCTCGTGGTGCAGATCAGCACCTTCGGTTACCTATTGAAGGCTTCGTGGGACGGTAGTGGTTTGAGGCTTCGTAACTCCCAATCCCTTGCAGTTTTGCCTAATAATCACGTGATGGGTAACGATCGAATCTTAGCTCCGATCTGACGGACCGATCCGCCTCGAGCCACAGGGAAATTCACAGCAACAGCAGCCAGCTGGCAGCCAGCCAGATCATCTAGTCTCCCTGCATCAATGGCCATGTGCAATCATGGTCATTCACGAGATAGACCCTCATACTACATCGCCTCAACAGAGTCATTGGGTGGTAGTATCGTGTGCCGCATGAGAGCAATGCGCCGTTTCTGATTTCATTCGTGACTCAACAGAATTAGCACATGCTGCTGAAGCACAGACATCGCTAACACGCTACCAGTGATCTCCCCGACACTAAATCCCTTTCTCAACGTTGTGCGTCCTAGATTGAACCAAACACGACTTCAACATGGCTGACTTGATCGAAGAGGAGCGCAGAATCATCCTCGACAATCCTCTTGGTCACTCGCTCGACAGCGTTCGTGAGGCATTGCGCAACGCCGAAGAAGATGCACAAGGCCAAGATCTTGAGGCCGAACGATCCGGCCCATGGCTTGAGGCGGTGTCGAAATTATACGCTGCCCTTTACGCTTCCAGAGCCTGTCAGTGGCTTGCAAGCAAGATCGAGAAAAGACGCCATCTCTCGAGAAATCTGGGAGACATTTGCACAAGAATAGAGAAACACGAGCTCCCGATTCAAGTCTTTCGTCCACTATCACAGCTTATACTCAATCAAGCATCGGATATCGACATTTGGACTGCCGTTATAGCTTTGATCGCCACACTAAACAGGGACACTCTGCCCACTTATCGGCCTCTTTCATGGCTACCGTTTAAATATACAGCAACGAAAGCTGATGCTGGGGTGTTTATCGAGACTTGTCACTCTACTCATTGTGCTGTCGGAGGATTCCACCAGAAATATTTTGAAGGGCACGAATGGAACAGCCGAGCCGAAGAAGTATGGCAGAGAGCCAAGCATCTCTACAGCGACAGCGAGGAAAAGTGGCTGCACCTTCCACTCCAGCCTACTGAGGACAACATTTGCAGCTGGTGGCTTGGTTTGCAGAAGGATTTTTTGGCAACCGAACAAGCTGCATACTCTGGAAGGCCCGTACAAGATGATCATGGTTCTGACTCGAAGGACTATGGTTCTGACTCCGAGGACGATGGTTCTGACTACGAGTACTTACAGGAACTGGAGCTTTTGGTCAAAAAGAAGAACAACGGATCTGCAGCAGAGCAGCATGATTGGCGAGACGTATTGGCCATCGGCAAACTCGCACAGTCTGAACAAACGGAGGCGAAGGAGCTATTGCTGAAACTTGGCAGTGCTGTGCGAGAAGTATTCGCTCAGCAGCCAACTCGCCGCTTCGTTCACGCCTTTACTCTGACTGGTACAACGATGGAGACATGGGTATTCGATCGATCTGGGCCCTATAGCGGCGCTACGTTCAACGTACACGAGGAGCCCGAGAAGTTTGTGCAGGTGCTCTGCGGGTATTTGATGATGAGTGACGAAGAACTGGGGTTGGATGTCTTTACGGAAGAAAAGGACGGCAGACGGTTCGTCACGATACCCGTCAATGCATGTGCAACGGAATTGACACAACTCGAGCTCGATCCCAAGCCGATTTTCTATCGGCGAGCCATTGTCAGCCGTGCCACGACATGTTTCCCTGCCAAGCCGATTGGCGCACCAGAATTTGACAGAGTCGTCAAATATTCCTGGATTCCTAGCACTTGGACACCCGAGGCAGATCTACTGAGCAAGGCGAATGAGCACCGTGTCCAAGGTGTTGCGAAAATGGTGGGCTATGAAAGGGAAATTTCGCGCATAAGCAAGCTCCGTGACGGTCTGGCGTTTTCAACACCACACAAGGATCAGATACCGTACGACGACCGTGTTTTACGTGTGCTGGCCGTCACCCCGTTGGGGCGACCTCTTCACGAGTACGAGTCGATCCTCGGACTCCTTGAATGTCTTCACGACGCCATCGAAGACCATCGATCGCTCTACATGGATGGCAGGATTTTACATCGGGATATTTCCATAAACAACATAATCATTACCGATCCGGCAAAGGCCAATGGAAAGAAGAGCGTGCTCATAGATCTCGACTTGGCTAAGAACATGGATGAAGGCCCGAGTGGGGCAAGGCATCGAGCCGGCACCATCGAGTTCATGGCTGTCGGAGTTCTTCGAGGGGAAGAGCACACATACCGTCACGACCTGGAATCATTCCTCTACGTCTTAATCTGGCTTTGTTTTGTTTACGGTGCGAAAGGCCACGGGACAAAGCCAAGAAATTTACCCCGGGATTGGTCCACAGGATCCCCCGCGGAGATTGCACAACGTAAACGTGGAGACATGAGTTGCAACTTCGAAGACTTGATGGAAAAGCTCCCAGCTGAATGTGGTGAGCGCGTCGAGAAACTGATCGCGACAATACGCAGCATCCTGTTTCCGATACCAAATGATGGAAAAGGGAAACCCTATGAAGGCACTCGGGAGAACCCAGATGACATGTATGAACCAATTCTTAGAGCATTTGAGGCAACCATACGCGAGATCAAGAAAAATGGGGCTCAGAATTGATACATGAATAATTGGTACATAATCATTCCTTAGCACTTCATGTTTCTCCTTAATCATGAGTGGCCAAACAAACTAATACTGATCATTCTCCGAAATTTTCGCAGTGATACCTCTCTCCTTCTCATCAGAATTCTCCTGTCCCAAAAAGCCGTCCATTCCACCCAGTGCTGGCCGAGTGTGGCGGCTGGCCCCGACTACTTTGGCACCATTGGCCCCTTCCATTTTCCTGTGTCGTCCCGGATTTCCATGGCGACGGTTAGGGAGGCCTGTGGCCAAAGCCATCACGGCGTAGGCGCACAGCATTTGAAGATGGAGGGTTGCTACCGCGGCCCTCCATGGCGTATACATAGTTCGAACTTCGATCCCTTCTCGTGATGGGATTGGGAGCCTGGCGATCCTGACTTACTCGGCGATACGCTTTCACCCGTGTGCCATGCCGGATCCGAATTCCGTCTCTTGGTCCAGATTAGCACCCTCGGTTATTAATGAAGGCTTCGTGGGATGGTAGTGGTTTGAGGCTTCATCACTCCCAATCCCTTACGACGCGACCACACTTATCGCAGGGTATGCCCATTCTTTTGTGCAACAACACTGTTTTTCGCGTTTGTCGCGGTCAGACACAAGCAAATAATCACGTGATGAGTAACGATCGAATCTTATCTCCGATCTGACGGACACGCCTCGAGCCACAGGGAAATTCACAGCAACAGCAGCCAGCTGGCAGCCAGCCAGATCATCAATCACTACCACACATAGTCTCCCTGCATCAGTCGCCATGTGCAATCATGGTCATTCACGAGATAGATACTCATATTCCATCGCCTGAACAGAGTCATGGGCGTAGTATCGTGTGCCGCATGAGAGCAATGCGCCGTTTCTGATTTCATTCGTGACTCAACGAATTAGCACATGCTGCTGAAGCACAGACATCGCTAACACGCTACCAGTGATCTCCCCGACACTAAATCCCTTTCTCAACGTTGTGCGTCCTAGATTGAATCAAACACGACTTCAACATGGCTGACTTGATCGAAGAGGAGCGCAAAATCATCCTCGACAATCCTTTTGGTCACTCGCTCGACAGCGTTCGAGAGGCATTGCGTAACACTGAAGGAGATCCACAAGGCGAAGCATGGCTTGAGGCGGTGTCGGAATTAGTCACTGCCCTTCACGCTTCCAGAGCCTGCCGGTGGCTTGCAAGCAGAATCGAGAACAGACGCCATCTCGCGAGCAATTTGGTGGACATCCGCACAAGACTAGACAAACACGAGCTCCCGAGTCAAGTCGTTCGTCCACTATCACAGCTTGTGCTGAATCAAGCATCGGATATCGACATTTGGACCGCCGTCATAGCCGTGGTCGCCACACTAAACAAGGACACTCCGTCCACTTACCAGCCTCTTTCATGGCGAACGTTCGAATATTCTGCGACGGAAGCTGAGAGCGAGGTGTTTGACGAGATTTGTAACTCTACTCATTGTGCTGTCGGAGAATTTCACCAGAAATATTTCGAAGGGCACGAATGGAACAGTCGAGCCAAAGAAGTATGGCAGAGAGCCAAGCATCTCTACAGCGACATCGAGAAGAAGTGGCTGCACCTTCCACTCCAGCCTACTGAGGAAAATGTTTTCAGCTGGTGGCTTGGCTTGCAGAACGATTTCTTGGCAACCGAACGAGCTGTATACTCTGGAAGGCCCGTACAATATGAGGATCCTGGATGGTTCTGACTCCGAGGACTATGGTTCTGAGTCCTGACTACGAGTACTTACAGGAACTGGAGCTTTTGATCAAAAAGAAGAAGAACGGATCTGCAGTAGAGCAGCATGATTGGCAAGGCGTAATGGCTATGGCGGCACGATATGAGCCCTGTCCCCTCATCTTCAGCATCATCGATTCCAGGGGAGGATACATCATACAGTCGCGGGGGGAGTCAGGAAGGGGCTACATACATACCTAGGTGGCTTTGGCTCGTGCCGCTCACATCTTCGTACCTCTTAGGATAGCATCAGGGGACGAGAGGACTTTTCTCCTCTCCTTCTCCTCAAGAGAAACAATTCTATTGTCAACGCTAGAGTGCAGCAACCACTGCCAACCAGTCCATCACAATATCGGGGTTTAACTGTACCTAGGTAGGTACCTATTGCAAAAGTTAAAACTACTGTGAGTCTGTGACCCCTTGTTTCAGAGTATGTACCAACTTTGTTAACCAATGATAGCGACAGAAAGCTGGAAGACCAGACTACACCCTCACAGGCTCACTGAGAAGTGAGAACTTGGAGCATAAAGAAGAAAACACGAAATGTCCGCCTCCGCTGCGCGTCGCCACACGATTTTGTCAGTTTTGCCTAACAATCTAGTATATTCATGGAAGCTGTCGAAGAAAAGAAAGGGGAGAAGGAAAGAGGCAGGGGTATGGTCTCATATACCAGAGAAGATGTATGTACCACCATCTCATCCCCCATCATGTGCAAGTTACAAACAGTGCGTAGAAAACATGCGAGCAACCAGCGTTGTACACAGCAAACACCGGTCCTTAGCGAGCCGCACCGTAAGCGGTCGATTCCAACAATTCTTGTGTCTTTATCAATATTACTATTGACGCTCGTCCGCAGATGCCCGGAGGCCAGCCCTTGACATCTCATACTGCCAATGTCCCTGACACCGAAACTCCTTCTTCAACGTTGTTCATCCTACATTGAACCGAATCTTTCTATAACCCTCCTTTCTGAGACTACAACATGGCTGACTTGACCGAGGACGAGCGCATCATTATCTCCGAAACTCCTCTTGGTCACTCGCTCAACGACGTTCGGGATGCATTGCGTAACGCCGAAGGAGATGCACAAGGCGAAGCATGGCTTGAGGCGGTGTCGCAATTAGTCACTGCCCTTCACGCTTCCAGAGCCTGCCGGCGGCTTACAAGAGAAATCGATAATAAACTCTATCTCTCGAGCAATTTGAGCAACATTCGCACAAGACTAGAGAAACACGAGCTCCCGGTTCAAGTCTTTCGTCCACTATCACAGCTTGTGCTCAATCAAGCATCGGATATTGACATTTGGACTACCGTCATAGCCGTGGTCGATAGCGCCCGTCCTTCGACTCCGACTCGCATTCCAAAGACGATCCCTGCATCATCGAACATGGACACTCCCTTCACTCGCAGGTCCCACTTAGACCAGTCAACTCCTTCGACGAGAAAAGAAGCTGAGAAGCAGGTATACTTCGAGCTGGAAGACTGTACTTACAAAGACGTCAAGGGGTTTGACGAAAAGTATTTTTAAGGGCGCGAATGGAACAGCCGAGCCGAGGAACTTTGGCAGAAAGCTAAGAGTCGCTACAGCATCAGTAATAAGAGGTGGCTGAATCTTCCAGACGAGCCTACTGAGGCAGAGTTGTGCAACTGGTGGCTTGGTTTGCAGGAAGATTTCCTGGAAACCGAACGCACTGCATATTATCGCAGCGACCAGAAACATCAGATCGGTCCCATGGAAAAACGGCAAATTGATCTTTTTGTCAAATTGAAGACGAAGGGAGGCAAGAAGCATTGTTGGCCAGACCTCTTGGCCGTCGCCGAATTTAAAAGTCGTCATACAGAGGATGGAAAGAAACTATTTCTTCAATCTGCCAGTACCGTGCGAAACATATTCGCTTCGCAGCCAACTCGCCGGTTTGTGCATGGCTTCACAATGACTGGTACAGACAATCGAGCGTGGGTCTTTGATCGATCTGGGACCTACAGCAGCACTAAATTTAATATTCATGAGGATCCCGAGAGGTTTTTTCGGATGCTCTGTGGATACGTGATGATGAGTGACGACGAGCTTGGGTTAGATACTTTTACCCAACACAAGGACGGCAAAATGGTCGTCAACATGCCGGTCAATATAAATAAGCCAGAACTGATAGAGCTCGAGCTTCGCCCTGAGCCGATCGCGCATCAGCGAGCCATTGTTTGCCGTGCCACGACTTGCTTCCTTGCGAAGCCAAGTGACGCACCAAAAGAGGCAAAATGGGACAGAGTTGTCAAATTCTCCTGGGCATCTAGCAAGCGGTCACCCGAAGCCGAACTACTCAACCAAGCCGAGGAGAATCATGTCAAAGGTATCGCGAGAGTGGTGGGCTACAAAGAGAGCATTGTAAGTATCAGCAGCCTTCGTGCCGATCTGCAATTTCCAGTGGCAGCAACGAGCGCGTATGGCGCGTCTTCTGGCAAAAGAAAGCCGACATCTTTATTTTCTTCTGCGAAACGTTTCGCAAGTGGTTCTTTGAGCGGAAATCGATCTTCTCGCCGTGCCAGCTATGCACAGATAATGAGTCCGTTAGTAGGTCCTTCAAGCGATGCAACTCGGGCCCGGGGATCGAGATTAGGAGGTAACCTTGCCGACTCGACACGAGCACGACCCGACATAAAGGATCCAGCCCAAGATCCTCAAGGTAGTGACAGTCTCACTCGGCAAATCAAGACGCCATACGACGACCGTATTCTACGCGTGCTAGCCATTTCCCCGTCAGGGGACCCTCTCGTCGAGTACAAGTCGATCCTCGAGCTCCTTGAATGCCTTCACGACGCCGTCAAAGCCCATCGATCACTCTACATGGAAAGCGGGATTTTACGCAGAAGAAAATAAAGATGTCGGCTTTCTTTTGCCAGAAGACGCGCCATATGCGCTCGTTGCTGCCACTGGAAATTGCAGATCGGCACGAAGGCTGCTGATACTTACAATGCTCTCTTTGTAGCCCACCACTCTCGCGATACCTTTGACATGATTCTCCTCGCCTTGGTTGAGTAGTTCGGCTTCGGGTGACCGCTTGCTAGATGCTTTTTGGCACAAAATTCCTGCTCGAAATCAATCTCCAAAAAGGGGCGTAAACGTCATCTGAAGAGGAAGATAATCGGGACCCAAGTTGGCGCGGCACAGCTTCGCGTCACTCTCCGCATTTCACAGCCTCCATAGCCAGATTCTAACATACGGTGTGCCGCGCCGTTTCTGATTTCATTCGTGACTCAACAATTCGCACATGCTGCTGAAGCACAGACACCGCTAACACTACAGCTACCAGTGATCTCCCTGACAGTAAATCCCTTTCTCAACGTTGTTCATCCTAGATTGAACCAAAACCGACTACAACATGGCTGACTTGACCGAGGACGAGCGCGTCATTATCTCCAAAACTCCTCTTGGTCACTCGCTCGACGACGTTCGTGAGGCATTGCGTAACGCCGAAGGAGATGCACAAGGCGAAGCTTTTGATGCCGAACGATCCGACCCATGGCTTGAGGCGGTGTCGGAATTAGTCATTGCCCTTCTCGCTTCCAGAGCCTGTCGGCGGCTTACAAGCAGAATCGAGAACAGACGCCATCTCGCGAGCAATTTGGTAGACATCCGCACAAGACTAGACAAACACGAGCTCCCGAGTCAAGTCGTTCGTCCACTATTACAGCTTGTGCTGAATCAAGCATCAGATATCGAAATTTGGACCGCCGTCATAGCCGTGATCGCCACGCTAAACAAGGACACTCCGTCCACTTACCAGCTGGCAGCCTCTTTCATGGTCACCGTTTGAATATACAGCAACGAAAGCTGAGGCCGAGGTGTTTGACGAGATTTGCAACTCTACTCATTGTGCTGTCGGAGGATTTCACCAGAAACATTTCGAAGGGCACGAATGGAACAGCCGAGCCAAGGAAGTATGGCAGAGAGCCAAGAGTCTCTACAGCGATAGCGAGAAGAAGTGGCTGCACCTTCCACTCCAGCCTACTGAGGACAACATTTGCAGCAGGTGGATCGGTTTGCAGAAGGATTTCTTGGCAACCGAACAAGCTGCATACTTTGGAAGGCCCGTACAATGTGAGGATGGTTCTCACTGCGAGGACTATGGTTCTGACTCCGAACACTGTGGTTCTGTTTGTAGGTGCTCACAGAAACTGGAGCTTTTGGTCAAAAAGAAGAAGAACGGATCTGCAGTAGAGCAGCATGATTGGCGAGACGTATTAGCCATCGGCAGAGTCAGACAGTCAGAAC